>JAECUM010016373.1:0-67633 GCA_016617855.1 Megalonaias nervosa
TTATATTAGACGTTTCTTCAATTTGGTAATTTTGTTTGTAAAAACATTCATTATAGTAGACGGTTTTCTTTTGTATGACTTTGAATAGTTTTCTTGGTGAAATTATTCAGCTAATACTAAAGGTTTATTTTAGTAATGATGTGTAATAAGTATTACCATATTTTGCTTAGTTAAAATATAGAAGCTACCTTTATAGAAAAAACTAACTGTAACTTTCTTCACCTTCATATTAAAACTGTAAAATTTCTTATCCTTCATGTCAGAAATGGTCACATAAAAAACTAATCCTTCTTCAATCCATTGGTGTTCATCTGCATCATTCGAAAAGATCTTTGAATACTAAAAATGTGATTCATGAACGAGTGGCAAGGACACGAGTTAGAATATATCGCTTTTTGTACCAATAGATGAATTGCTTCAGAATCGAAGTTTAGAATATTAAACACACTCTTCAACATAACTCCCTCACCCATCCACTTTTCGCAAATGTACCTCATTTTCATATTCCGATCGTATAAATACACGTACTTTAAGAGAGCGGTAGTATTGGTTTGATCTATTCTGCCACATTAAATTACATGTATGACATTTTGTAAACTATCTGACCCTCTTTGAAAACTTAGCGAGTCCTATTCAGCTATGCATTACAGCGGGTCAATCGTTGTCAAGGAAGTTCAGCTGTACATCACAGCGGGTCAATCGTTGTCAAGGAAGATCGAGGAATTAATTTCATAGAAACGAGAACACGTTGTTAGATTTGTTAATCAAATAGCAATGTCCATGTCAGAAGTGTAAGGCAGATACTACTTATTTGTTCTAGGTCACGGAAAACTCGATTTTGTAGGCACACGTTCGTAGCATGGCATGATAGGAAATCTTATTTTTTCACAAGTGAAGCCATACGGATAGAATTTTCACATGTGAAAATATGGGAATAAAAAGTATGAAAATTAATTCGCCTGTAAGGTTCTTAACTTCACACTCAAGAATATATATATATGTGTGTGTGTGTGTGTGTGTGTGTGTGTGTGTGTGTTCGTTCACATTACTTGTCAATGCAATATGATTTGTTTTCGTTGGAGTGATAAAACATGCCCTTAACATACACGCACATATAAACATGTCCACACTCCCTCACTCTGTGTCACACCCACACACAAATACACCCACACATTTGCACACTTGCATAGTCACATACATACTATTAATGCACAAAATAATTTGCGTTCTTCACACCTGCAGAGTGTATTTTATATCATGTACATGTCTAGCTGATATTTCCTTTGTGTACTGAATACGGATGTTTGATCATACGTGAATTAAGGTCGGAACAACAAAAGCGAAACATGTTTAAGTTTTTTGTCATGAATGACGTGTATTACAAAACCATTCACAGTCCTTTGCAAAATATACAATTTGTAGCTAAGCAGGTACGCACGCACATGTTGAATAATAAAAAAAAATAAAAAAATAAAAAAATTCAAATCAAATGATGCATCTTTTAATTTCTTTCCTTTGAACAATCCTTCTTTAAAAGTAGCAGCAGGGAGGATGAACAGACCATTTTGAGGAGGGTTATTTTGCAAAAATAAAGCTTCCTACGAAAATGAACAGACAAGCATAAAAACGTTAAACCGAGGCTTCTACAGGGTTAGCATATTTTTGCCTTGACCCTTGTTTTACCCCCGGGATATTCACCATTGTAGCGACGTGGTTAGGTCGTGGAATTAAATCATTATTATATCAATAATAAGCTAATCATGGAATCTAGCTCAGCTAAAGTTGCTCTGCAGCGCCTAGAGGCAAATAAGAAATATTTTCCAGTTCGCGATTCTGTCAAGCAACAATTACAAGCGCGTTAGGAGTCTCAGGTGGAATTTATAGAAGGTACAGACAGTTATTTAAACCAATTGTCGAACCAGCGAAGACAATTGGTACAGCAACTGAGGCAGCATAAAAAGCTCTTGAGACATTACCTGTTGATATTGTTGGCCGTCTTCGAGCAACTCGACCACTACCCCGGCAACCTCCTCAACCACAACCTGAAGTTCAATCAAAACCTGAAGTTCAACCTCAACTTGAAGTTCAGCCGCCGTCTCCGCCAAAAGTTAGAACTAACTTTACATATAAATTTACGCCTGAAGGTATTGACCAGTTACTTGATATGCCACCTTTTGGATATCGTAATAGAGATAGGCATGTAAAACCCGAATATGTTAAAACTCCGCAGATCAGATATGAGGGATATGTTAATCAGTTTAACATCATTAACCAGGCAGTAGATGAGTATATTGAACAAATAAAACAAGTAAAACAAGAAAGGAGACAAAAAGAAGAAGAAATGAAGTCGCAACTTAAAAAAGTTGAACAGAAAAGGAAATCAACCTTAACAACAAGTAACATAAAAAGCAGACGAAACAACAAGTAAGGAAAACGAAAATGGTATGATGCAGATTCTGGTCCCGGTGCCACTAGAAGTGGTATTGCCACTCAAGGAAGTGGCCTTGATAAACTTTGTCCCAATAACGTCCTTGCCGATGTTGAATGACTAGAAATTCTGATTGGAGGAAGACGAGCCAGTAATAATTCCCTAGAAATAATTAATGAAGCAGTTGCTATTTGTCAGAGATTATTCACAGGCGGTATCATGGACATTAATGTTTATCGGTCCCTTATTGATGAAATCGTTGATGATTGAGGGTATGCAAAAAGATCATTAACAAGAAAGAAATATGATCATACATAATGTCAACGTGGATCTGTAATGATCAGGGTGATACATTAGCGATTACCAACAAATAAAGCGATCTACGGTGATGGACTCGGTGATTTTGTTCAGGGTCTATTCAGAAGGATAGTCCCAAAAGCAATAACGATTGCAAAGCAACTGGGAATGAAAGCTATTGACGTAGTTCGTAATATAGGTATTGGTGTTGTTTGTGATGTTGCTAGTAAATCATTCCAAGAAATCAGGGATAGATTAGCACAATTCATACGTCGAAAATGTCAGCCAGTAAAATTGCGCAGCACCGAAGTTATGCCCTGCAAATGTTAGTAAAATAACAAATCAAGCTGCAAGTGAACGGTTGAAAGAATTAGCCGGTGAAGAAGCTCGGAATATAACTGTAAATCTGGTAGCGGGTAATGGATTATCTCGTCGTTAAACGTTGATGGCGCATCATTTTAAACAACATATTCGATCCAGTATTTGACAGGGACACACCAGTACTCAAGGATGAGTCCGATCGTGATTATCAATATCATTGTTATGAAGCACGAGAACCAAACAAATGAGGACGAATCGAACTACAAGTCCAGGATACATCAAGATATTTCTTGCCCGCCGAGGCATTCACTGAAGTTCATGGTAGACTCATAAAATCCGATGGCAATCCTTATGATGATGCGCAGGGTGGATTTGTTAATAACGGAATTATGGTATTATTCAGCAGTCCACGATATATTTTTAATGGTAAAGGAATCGAAGCATGCCTCGATGACGTTGATGTTGTTACGACAATCTTGGGGCTATCCCGATACAGCGATGAATATGCACGGTCCGCTGGTCCGTCAATGATGTTTGCAAAAGATACTGTTGATCGCGTTGAGGGTCGACCTTATATTTCTCGACGCCCCAAAAAGTTATTGCTGCGGCTGACGACGCCGATGTTGAAAGTTTATTCTTTGTAAATGCGAATTTTAATCTGGGATTCGTAGCTAGTAAAAATCAAATTGATGCTCAGGGGAGATTTAGTTTTGAAATACCATTGTCGCATATCTTTGGTTTCTGCAGAAATGTTAGAAAAGTTATCTTCGGGGCAAAACATACAGTTGCTCTCGTTCGAAAGAGCACGGACGACGATGCTATCTGGCACACTGAAGGAGTTGATCTAGCTGCACCCGTGGCACTTCATGGAAATGTGACACTTACAAAGCTTTCGTTATGGATGCCAGCAATGTCACCATCACTCGTTGATGAACAACGGCTGTTATCGCTTAAGGGCAGCGGGGGCAAATCAACATTGGTATTGTTGACAATGACTGCAGACGCGGTCATGAGCTCAACTGTTGGCGTATTTGCATGGCAGGTCGCAACACAACAGGGAGTTTCAGCACCACGACATGCATTTATAGTTGTTTAAGATACCCGAATATATTATTCTCAAATACAAAATCACATCGTATTTGACCAACTTGGGGTTAGTGAAGTTTCTTTGAGGATAAATGGACATCAAGAACAGTCAAAAAAAGTGTCGCTGGATTTTGAAAATAATCATGTTGCACGTGCTTATCATCGTTTGATGACATTCATGGGCGTGATCAGAATGTGGATTCTGTTTGTGCAGATATCTCAGCGGGATTTCTCGACGTTGTATCCGATCTACTACTTCTCGCTAGAACTCCTGGATTGTTTAGGCAGTCAGCCGTTGACATATATTTTCAAGTTCGAATAGATGCACTTTCAGCTGGTATTACTGATTATCGAGTAATCGCTGTTATACTCTCAGACAAAACAGTGCTGCTTGAAGGTGTTGGTGGACGAATGAGAGTCATTAATGCTCCAGTGGAAAACATGTAACTAGATCACTTTTGATCAGTAATTAAATAACCCATGATATTATAATTTAATATCATCATTTTAGTGTTACTCTGACTCCTGGTCAGCTGAAATCAGCATTAAAAAAGAATTCTGGAATAAAATATTACTAAAATCAGCACAGATCGCTTGCTCTCCGATGGGTCCAAATAAAATATCCTTGACAGAACGTCAACTCATGCACTTCAGTGACGCCAAACAATCAAAAACCGGTGTTAGACTTGATCTTTCTGCAGGTGCCATTAAATACATTGCCAAGACGGGTGGTATATTTTCACTTCTTGAAGCTATACAAGAGTTGATAGCCGCTGCAGCCCCAGCTGTTGCGAACGCAGCTGCACTTGGTGCTGTTGGAACTGCTGCTGGGATGGCATTAAAGAAAGCATCAGGCCACAGACTAAAGACTTTAAAAAAACTTGACCTTCCAAAAGTGAAAGGGGTCTAATACTGCCAGGAACCCCTCATTCGTGGTACGGTCGAGGTCTGAGACTGCCAGGAACACTTCGCTAGACATGCTTCCCATGTCCAATTTTGACTTATTGATGCTGCTAAGAAATTAAACATCAAAACATCAGAAGTGTTTTTATGCGTGATCGATTACCAAAACAACCAAACCGCGTTGAAACCGGTATCATTAAACTCGATAGAAGTTCTGGTCCACCTTCTCACTGAGTTGCATACGCGATTGATCCTCGTGGAGTTGTTATTTGATTCGTATGAATTGGGGCCACCTAAAGAATTTTTAAAATATACCAGGAGAAACACTGTAGCGGTCTGGTATTCAACATTAACAACACAGACAATAACCGATCTGCCAATATATGGCCGTGAAGTACTCGCTGTGTTTGATGCTCAGTCAAGGTCCCTGACACCACCTCATAAAGTTGTGAACGAGTATACCTCGTTGTCCAATGTTTTAAGCATGTTTTAGTTAATATACATTGGTAGATATTTACGGAAGATCTGCTAAAGGCAAGCCTCAATGTGACTTATTCAAATATGTAACCCTTGACGAGGTCAGGGATTAGTTCTCTAATCTTTTTACTCTTGCAGATGTGAACAAAGATGAAGTTATTGTTTTTCAGGATAGGCAAGGACGGTTAAAGACAAGCAACATCGAGTCGATAGATAGTATTTTGCGGGTTACAGATATGACCGAAGGTAACTTAGTGGTGTTTGCTAAAAACGGTAAAATGAAAGACTCGGAGGAATCAATTCTAACACTCATGGGAGAGATTACAGAAGAGTTGGAGATATTATGTATGGCGATCTCAACATGAGCACCCCCCCCCAAATTATTAATGTGAGAGAACCAAAACTAGTCGATTATGTGGCTACAAAAAGTACGTGGACTGCAGTGGCTCCGCGATCGGAATGAGATCAGTAAATACGTTGCTAAAATCGGCGATACAATGACTGGCGATCTCAATATGGATAATAATAAAATTACTGGTCTTGGAGAACCAGCATCAAACAATGACGATGCAAGGAAGAAATACGTCGACAATAGCAACATCCCGATGATGACATCGTTAATGACAATCAATGATAGAATGACCAGGTTCAGATCTGAATATGTTAGTCATCTAACCGCGTTTACAAATTTTCGTAGAAACACAAATAGAGCCATTAATGAATTTTGGGGGAAATCCAGCAGTCATTGACATTAAGCTCTCTGACATCAAAAAGTTTACCGATGGTGTAGTGTATACAGTAGAGTCTGGATCAGCTATATGGACACCACTCAATAAATCCATCAAACATACCTCTAAGCTTACCGGAATATAAAGGTTCTCAGAACTCGACGTTTCAACATTTACACTATCTACTTCAATTTCACGGCGTTATTCAGTTAACAGATCTTCTGGATGTGTGTTAGTGATATTGGAGCAAAATGACGAGGAAACATTCGTGGTGGAACCCGAAGAAAAAGACTTAGGCGTGTTGTACTATTGGTGTATTGAATTGGTCGCTAACATGCCACATACTTTGAATGTTTCTATTACATACATAATGAACCAATCGACTTACGTTCAACGGTTTAGATACGAGCAAGCGTGTTTGTGGCACACCCAACTAAACAATATTATTGCGCATACAGTAAAAACAAAATACCGTATCGCTGCTACTACATAATTGTATACTCTGAATCCGCTGAAATCGCTGGAACAGTAACGGTCATGGGCGCATTATCAGCCACATACATAATATCACCAGTAATAGGAAGTGGTGTTTCAGTTGCAACCGGTGTTGCTGGTATTCTTAATATCATCGCAAAAACAATATCTACGTGCGCAGCTAATAAATTACACGAATATAAAACGTTGCTATCAGCGGCAACACAAGCACACGCCAAATTGTCATCGTTGATATCATCAGGTCTCAACGATGAAATAATATCAGATTAGGAATTCGAAGAAATGATTATGATTTACTTTGAAGCAACTGGAAATCCAAACCCTGTTGTCTCCAACAAGGAAACGGTCAAGGACAAAGAGAGGTATTTAGAACGCTGATTTACAATCAGGATTTAAATAATAATGTCGCAAAATCAAACACTGCGATTGCTAGAACAAATCGTCGCTAATACAACACCACCAACAACCACGATGATATCAGCGAGCTCAACCACACCTGAGGTTGACGTTATCTTTCCAACTGCAATTCCAGTCAAAGAAACAACGCTAGAACAATTGCGAATGTGTCATAGCTGGCCAAGTATTTGCGTATAAAAATAAACCTAATGGAACACCCCACCCCACCCCACCCCACCCCGCCATTGGCAAGTTCTGGGCATACCTACAGGCAGTTATTAAATGGAACAGATCAACAATGAGTTCCAGCGCAGAATCAAATCTATCACAGGAATAGAATCCAAGATCGCTATTACGCATGAACCAACGTTATCAGCATCGTTAGAAATATCAACGCCTGACTACAGCGTCGATTTATATCAACCATCGATGAAAACCGTGTTAGGATAGTCGGAAATAGAACCTCCTGCACCTCCAGCATTATTAAAACCTCTACGTGGCGATTATATCACAAATGAGAGCAGGTACCTGGAAGTAATTCCAGATAACGAAACATCTAAAATAATAACATGCGAACTAAAATTCAATCTTGGAGTACTAACCGCGTACAACGACGATGAAGAAAGTTCCCACACCTTGATATGGAACCGTGAAAAAGATGTTTATATTGAAGATCATTTCAAATATCAGTTCGAAGTCATTAATGCTGAGCACAAACGAATGAGTGACAAACTACACCAATCACCAGGAATGAAATTATCAGTCAAATAAAACATTTAAATAAAGTAGCATCAGATTTTGAGAATTATCATCGGAAAATTATACAAGCAGTGATTAATGCCACCAATGTCTAGTATAAACAACTCTTCCTGAACAAATATTCGTTGTCAGACGCAGATTTACCAAATGTCCGGGATTTAACGTCGAAGAAGCAACAAAAACCGTACACGATATCATTGATTAAAACTACCCCAAAATTATCTCCGCATGGAGAAAAATATCCCCACCAGCAAACATTCTCAAGTACAACAATGATCCATACGGTGGAGGTGGTCATATTTCACAGGGAATTGTAAACATCACGTCAACGATCGAAGTCAATATTGTATGTGATGCAATCGATGGAAATTATCAATAGATCTTGAAAGATCCAGTCAGGCACAGCAAGGATATATTCTATACACATTTACTCCTCAAGATCCACCTGGAGTTTTGGTTGTATTAGAACCTGTTAATCAGGTTTATCTACGATGGCATCATCCGCTGCTGTCACAGATGCATTTCAGACATACTGACCAGCGCGGACACCTTCTTAATGTGCGGGAAGAATCTCTTACTTTATGTTTGTATGTAAAATCCTGACAGAGTCAAGGAAAGTGAAGAAAAAAAAATTCTTATGATAAATAAATCTGTTCTTGAGTCTATTGGCGGTTATGACAAACATGCAAAATAAATTATTTATGTGGTATTATATTATGTACCAACACATGAGAGTTTTTATATACAACAAAGAGATCCTGGAAAATGCCATCAAAACAATCTTGACACTTCCCCACACAGAAATGTTTAATGTACTTATTGATGATTATGGAGATGAAAAATTTTAGGGCAAGAATCAATGGGTTGAAAAAGTCATGACCCTGAAATCGTTCCAATAGGCCAGAGGAGAACCAGTACAGCAGCGTGTGCTGACTTGATGCATATATACAATTGGGTTTTCGCATGCTGAGAAAATCTGTATATATGTCCCCAGGGACAGGAAGACACCATGGGAAATAACCGAGGGGTATGACGCTAGGGAAAGGTTGGTTTAGAACGAATGCGAACTGGTTACATACACAATAATCCAATTATAACAGCATAATTCACTAAAATTTAGAATATGCTGTAACAAAATATGCAGAAATTAGTGGTTAACCTCCTATAAGAAAAGAACAACACATTCATGAAAAATAGCACTCACCACTCCCTCAGTATTAACTATTGAAAGCTTCGTAAAGTTCCAAAGAGTAGTTTTAAATTAATGGGCAAGGAGGAAAAATAAAACAAGACGGAAATGCAGGTAACGACAACTGTGCAATTGTCATGTCTAATATTTTTTGACCTGAAAGGAGGTGATAAGCAAGGCGCGCTTTCGTCCTGATTTATGCACGTGAGTGTAAGATTATAGGACACACGGTACTAAATGTATGGAAAAATGGGAACCATTCTGGAAATTGGTGAAAATTAAATAGAGTATATATGGGTTTGGCTGGCCAGCATTAATTAATAATGTAAGTTATTATTTTAAAAAAAAATAGAATCTTTTGTGAGGTTATACTAGGGTAACTGAAAAAATAGAGCCATTGTTTTATTGATGGAATTGCTTTCCTTAACAGTCTTGATTTTGGAACACTCATTACTGAAATTAGCACCTGACTCTTTGGTGAGGAATTGAATGCACATGTTTCAAACACATGTAAGTCCAGAAAATACCTCGGCTCATATCCTTTTCTCTACACAGAAGTTGACATCCAGGTTTTATCTATACTGATAAATATAGGTCTTATCATGAGTACTCAGAAATGTAAATTTATTGAATGTTTAATATCATGGTGTTTACATAGGTTTGATATGGGAGCTGAATGAATACCGTTAGTCCTATTGGAAGAAGCAAAGTGGCAAGCTTATGTGCGTCTTCTTGCAAATTTGATGATTATATGCTAAACGTTCTAACCTATATTTTTGTGAACATTTAATCTAAAATAGAATCTTATCAAAGTATCTATGTCCAATATAGCCGCCATGTTCTATAAATCAGTCTAGACGTATATCCTATATATCAGAAATGAGTCTCCATCCTATCTCGTAACAACTCAATACTATCTCGTAATAACGCAATATTATCTCGTAATAACGCAATGTTATATTGTAATAGCGCAATACTGTCTCATAATAACGCAATACTATCTTGTAATAACGCAATGTTACCTCGCAATAACGCAATACTATATCGTAATAACGCAATGTTATCTCGTAATAACGCAATACTATCTCGTAATAACGCAATACTATGTCGTAATAACGCAATGTTATGTAGCAATAATGCAATACTATCTCATAAAAACGCTAATTTTTTTTTTTTTTTTTTTAACCTGGCGCTATTGGGCTTCCGTAAATTTGTATTCATCACGCGACCGGAGGACAAAAAACCTGTCATAAAATATCACAGTTAAAAGTAACAAAATATTAATACATTCATAGCAGTTGCTGTAATAATTGCAGCTTTTGTTGCATCCCTTTCCTTGAATAATAGGTTAGTCTGTCCACTTCAGAAAGTTTCTTGAGATCTTCCCTGTATTTTTGTTTCTTTCCCAATTTATTTTAAATCCTTTCCTGTTCTTCATTATGTTTTAATCTTGTTGAAAAAAGTCTACGATTGAATCTACATGTATTTATATCCTCTCATATCTCTTACTTTTTTTCGGAATTTAACCTTCTGACAATTGGTGTTCTTGTGGGGTAGGTGCCCTTCGACATTTTTTTCTTGAGTGTCAGGTTCATATTGTTATATGTGCATTTCACCAAAAAATTAATTTAATTCGGTATCCAGGTGCCTTAGTCCATTGCTTATTTGCTGCCCTTATTACTACAATCTTTTATCTCTGTTTCCTCAGGTACTTTGCTTCTGTTACCTATGTACAAAAAGAAAAGCTTCAATTCAAGATTTAGGTTGGATTTCATCTGTGTTTATATGTCTATTTAGATTATACTGAGATTTATGCTTTATGGTGGGAGCAGGAGTTTTGTCTGTTTAGTAAATCCTTATTGTTAAATGCTTTCGTAAAATAGAATTTCCCGACATGTCTCTCTACTCATCTAGCCCACAAGAGTGTTCAACTCTCAGTACGAGTGACCGTTATATAAGCTACATTACCGTACATGCTTTTGGATTTGATCCAATCTTCACCTTTACTATCTCAGTGCATATATCTTGCATGTTGTCTACAATATCATAGCTTGCAAGATAATCAAAATTTATGAATTGCTTATTTCAATTTAATTTCACTTTGTCTAATTTCTTGAACATCAAGAACTTACTTTCTCTGTAAAACAACTGCAACGATTTAGAATATCGTCCTTTCTATTTGGATTTGTGCATATAAAAACATCATCTTCAAAAGCGGAATTTTCACAATTTCTTTCAGTTTAAAATCTTCATCACCTTCAACCAAACTTTGGTTATTTAAATAGCAAAGAAACTCGTAAGCCAAATCTAGGTAAAGAATAGTGATTCGACTCAAGTAACATTGTCCCTTTAGGTCAAGGATAGTCCGTCGTGGCGCAACCCTTCGCGTTTTGATGACCTTAAAAATTTTCTGATTACATTTAGAAGAACGGATGAGGAACAAAAGAATAAATCCATGCAGTCATTGTGAATGTTAGAGTTGCTAAAATGTACAAATCATTGCAGGATGTTGTAAATTTATACTGTGAAATCACTGATTAACGTAATTTTTCTGATTAGTAATAGGGGCCGTTTAGAAATTAAACTGAAAGATGACTGCATGACATCAAAGGGAATTAGGTCTTTCACTGGATTATCTAATCTAGTCATATCTCTATCTGCACTGAGCGCTCTGTAAGTTCACTTTCAAGCATGTTTATTTTAAGAAAGTAACATAAGGCAATTGGCAAATAGAAGTCGAAGCATGCGTGAGGCACAATGTTTAACAACAGCCCATCGAAGTGATTTACGCTCTACTAGTTCAGAAGCATTTCCAGAAATTCAAAATTAAATCATTTTTTCCTTTTCGCTTTGAAACTATCTTTGATATTTTTTTGGTGAGAACTAGGTGCTATAGTGGACATTGTATATCATTCGGCGCCATTTTTGGACCAACAAGGCATCATAAGTAATCTCCTGGGGAAACCCCATTTTGATATGACTTTCGATTTTGGATAACAAAACGCTAACTAAAATGAAGATGAATGCCATGATAGCCATATTCGATATGCGAATGGTATGATTGCTTTCGTGTACAAAATATACATCAAACGACGTCTCCTGGTACCAGCACAATATCTATATGACCAACAATCTAGGAGACGTTATTATACTACGGTTGTCCAACTGCCATATAATTGCAGTAATTGTAGAAGCTCTATCAGCAGCATTCGCATTTATGACCAAATAGACAAAGTTATAAATCACCATTCTCACTTAAGACCAATTTGACTATGGATTAATGTATGTTTTGCCTTTCATGATAATAGTGCAAGTAGTTTAGGAGGAATAACGATAACAATCTTGTGTTAACGGACGGACAGCAGACCACTCCATAAGCTCTTCTTGCCTATAGAGCTTGAAATGCTTGAGCAATAAAATGTGTACTGACTGCTTTGTTTTTGGTGTACGTGCGCTTTATATCAAATTCGTTACAATATTCACCATTACAGGAGGTCATTACACAAATAGGATTCAGTTTCAAGCCCACTTTTTTTGGCTCCACTCGGCCTAAACATTAGCAACAATAAACGTTGTATATGTCTTACATGCGCCAATGGTCATTTATTATAAAAACGGAATACATCTGGGAAACGTAATCAAAATCATTGGTCGACATGAATATCTGAAGACACAATTTCATAGATATTTCATAAACAGTTGTTTTTGCTGTTATGAACATTTAATTTGCATTGTTAGTTTTAATTTTTGTTATTGCATTACATGTCATTTTAATGTAACATTCTTTATTGAACTTGATTTTGTCGAAAATTGAGTTCATTTCTGCTTGACCTGAATTGATTTTTTTTTTTAATTCTGTAATCAACTAATACATAGCAAAAATAATCTCTATGTAAATGGGCTTAAAATCAGGATGATTATTAACGGAAGTAAATATTTTTATCTGTGTCTAGTTCAAGATCAATGGAATTCACCTCTGTACCTTACCTAGACCAGGTTCTAAATTGTTAATTTAAACAATAGGTTGCTAATAATAACTAACATTTGTTATTTTGTAAACATTAAGATCATTCCAGAAGCTTATTTTCAATTCGATACAAGTTTTTGTTCTAGAAAATGCCAATTTGTGACTTGAGACCAAGTAGAGAACTATATAATTTCATTATGGAGGGGAAAATTCATTGGTGCTTTAAGGACTAGCACAATCATGTTGTATTATATGTTGTGTCTAGTAAGTTTGGGCTGGAATATATTTCTTCAAATTATCTGGAAATACAAAATTGCTCTGATAAAATTCTTGGACATAGACATTCACTGGAATTTATAATGAATTCAATCCTTGCATTATATTACGGAGATTCAACAAAAGACTGGTCGCACATCAACACGCTACGACTTACCATAGACACACCATCACCTTCAGTTTTGGGTTTAATTTGGACTTCTGCTGAATATTATTCAGGATTTTAAATTATTACGACTTGAGTCTGTAATTCTAGGATTATTTGGGATTTAATTCGCAATACCATAAGTTCCTTTTTATTACATTTTTACTTTGTATTATAGGAGAAAGAAAAAAAAAATATTTGTTGAATTTTGCAAAGATTGCTGCCTTTCACTCTTTTCTGTTACTTGATTTAAGAGTATAGACTCGTAACATTGCTGAGAAAGTATTTCCCCTCTCAAAAAGTTGGTTGCAGAAGAATGGACGCTGACACAAAAACACGGAAGGAAGAACATTTATAATTTTCAGTATCATGATACCTGAAACATAACATGCTATGCAACATCCAGGCATATTCTGGTATTATTCTATTAAAAAATTTTCTCATCATGATTCATTCTGTCTCGAAATTGCCTGAATATAGAAAGGTTTAGGTGCATGAGTACCGCTGAATATTCCATCCACTCCAGCTCAAATCTCAGGGCAAGTGCGCTGATGAAAAGAAGTAGCTCCTTTCGTGCCGAGGAAATTTCTTCTTCCTGGACTTTGAGAAAGGCTTAATAAGGTGGTTGGTCAGACTTTGTACGGTTCACTTGAGCTCATCATATAGACACGGTCTGGGCCCTGATCTGGTGATGCAGCAATGTTATTAGAGCATAAAATTTCCTTTTCGTGTAGCAGAGGTACACCATTCTCTCTCTCTCTCTCTCTCTCTCTCTCTCTCTCTCTCTCTCTCTCTCTCTCTCTCTCTCTCTCTCTCTCTCCACACACACACACACACACACAGGCCACGCCACACACATATATGAGTATAGTAGAGAGTATATATATATATATATATATATATATATATATATATATATATATATATATATATATATATATATATAATGCTAACATTCATTTTGTTTCTATCATCGGTACAGTTCGTTTTTGATGGAAATAGTGTGTTACACCAAATGCATGATGTTGTCTTCACATTAGACGAACACGCATGCAAGCCAAACACTGTTTTCTATGAGACACCCATACCAGAGGTTAATCATGTAGATTGGAAGACTTCAAATTCAATCAGTAACCAGACATATGGCTATTATGATGCTGCTTCACACGTCTCGGAAATTACGACATAACCACCGTTGGTGAGACAAGCACTGGCACGGTTATGAGGCAAGTATGAAGTGAGTACAGACGCAAGTACATACATGTCCACTATCCACAAAAGACAGCCATTATTTACAACAACGCACCCCTGGTAAACAAGCCGACGACTAGTACTGGAACTGTGTTACACTCACTACTTAAGATTTTAGCCAGGTAATTATTATTGAGCTCATTTGGGTCCACATCTATTTAAGACATATTTGCAAACTTATTACTGATTATCCAGCATGCACAAACTTACCCTTCATGTATACCAGAGTATACGATAAACTGATTTAGATGACTGGGTTCAATTATTGGTCTGAGTATGCCATTGGTATCAAAGAGCGTCGAGCAAAGCCCCCAAAAGTGTACGTTCTAAACAATATGAACCACCCGATTCTAGATGAGCACTCTGATCTCTAAAAGTGTAACCTTTACCATGTCCGACAGTAATTCCATCTGGAACTGAAGTAGACGATATGCGAAGGGGTTCTCTAAACGATACCCGATGCCCCTTTGAGAAATATTGAATCGACCACTCGCCCACTCGAGATATTAGTCTGGCGTTTACCGGACAGATGTTTGCGGTCGGTTGGAGACGAGAGTCAAAAGGTGAAAAACGCTTCTGGATAGAAAGATTTTGTTTCGAACCCCAACCCCCAAAGAGACTACAGCCTCCAGGACTGAACAGCCGATTGTCTCTGCATACATTGTTTGGATCGCTGTAGGTTTATAGGTTGAGAAGAGATCCACTGTTTCCTGTCATCACGTCCTTGAGTCAGAGGTCATTTATAAGGTGAGTATTGCTGTATAGAGCGATCGAGGGGCAGTTTATGGGCTGCCTAGCACCGTACTTACTCTATCCAGCCACCGAATAGTAGAATCGATCTGAAGGGAGTGGAATGCCGGGTCAGGACGTGATATTAATATACAAACATGCTTACTGTCGCACAAGATTGAGGTTAACAGAAAGCGTCAAAGCATTACCATTGCATAGTAGGCCTCCGCTGTTATAATATTCTAGCCGTTGACTCTCAGGCGTATTAATTGCCGGCCTTGTTTGCGAGCCGGAGAAACACCAGAGACCACAATCCGACATCCAAGACGTGGCCGCGATGTTGCCGATAAACTTCAAAATGGTGTGCAGAACACCTTCATCCACTTTATGGTAAGTAGGAGAGGTCATAATGACCGAAGCGTAGTTCTTGTCTAACGCTGACTCTTCGAAAAAAGGCTTTGAAATTGCCTGCATCTTTGATTTTCAGTTATGAGGGACTTTAGCACACTCACGACAACAATGAACCTATCCTGGTGTATATGTGGCTGGAATAATTGTCACGAGATTTCCCAACTCGCCTAATCGTGTCTGAAATTTGAATTATGGTACTTGTGATTATTGCGTTTTTACACGAACATAATCAGATGCTTCAGTAGCGATAGGATAGCAGATGCAAGACGAGGACGACGGTTTCCTTTATACTCTTCTAAAGCCGCAAGGATGTCAGTGTTTCTTGCATCTCTTGTTATTCGGATATTATGCTCACGTGCAAATTGTTTAAGTTGTTGCACCGTTGCCTTTTTGTAATTGCTGCTGCTGTTGTTTTTGATGTTGTTACTGTAGTAGCAACTGGCGGTGGCGGTGGATTAAGTACCAATATGGGTCTCAGTAATTCAAGTCTTTCGCATACGACTTGGTATGTATATTACATGCAACTGTGCTAGCTGTTTTAGCTTTGACACAGTAGGAATGGGAGAGTAAAGTGTCGTTCTAACTGGGATAATTTGTCGATTGCATGCTTTATCTTTTGTATTTTGTCAGGATCAGAAATTGCAATAGCTTCGATCCTGGTTATTGTTTCACTTATTTCTGTTTTACTGATTTTGTTTGAATCTGGTTGTGCTTGGGCAGCCACAGGTGTTTGTGGCTTTGATTAATGTTTGCGCGCTTTATAGTTATCACGAACAGATCCACGGGACTGGCAAATTTAATTGCAAGAATTTATAGCAATGCCACATTTAAGACAGGATCATGCAACTAAACTATTACGTAACACCTGCGTTTATATGTTTCTTGGTACTCATAATGGTATGCCTACCAAATAGTTTATATTTTCCAAGGCAGACAGCCTTGCATTTGTTGCGTCTCACTGCCGTGGATCCTGCTATAGACATGTTCAAGAGTTTTAGCTAATTGGCAAAAGCACTGTTACATTTAAGCTGACCCGCAGCCGCTTTATTTTATTTCTTCCTGATCAAGTGGTACGCGGATTTCAAGGCTAGGCGGATAGCGAGCATCACAGAGTCCATTACACTACCTTAATGTACATCGCAATTTTCAATCAGGAATTTTCAATAACAATGGTTCATTCTTTTTGGAGTTTCCACGCGTACATTCATCTGCAAATACGGATAAGCTGAATTGCAGTCCAGTATCAACCCAACTGAGCTCAAGCGACCCATCACTACACTCAAGTACACGTTAATAAGTACTACGCCAAACTGATTACGAACAGACTTTGTGCGCTTGTAAGCATTTACATCAAATTTCCTTTAGCGCTGATATATTTCCTTAATCGGTTTTCTTCGTCCCTTTAGCAACAGATTAATAAAATAGCATCAGGTGCTTGCCTCTCCTCTCCTGCGTCGGTGCAATACATTTCGTTTATCCTCTGAAGAACAGTGAGTTCTGATGCCATTCTTATACTGTGGCCCAAAAGCAATTGTTTAATTCATCTGCTCTTGAAGATCTCCATCGCTAATGTCACTCGCTTCAAAAACAGTGGGCAAATTACTCTCCTTTTGCTGGTGCCTTAAAAATCTTTCAATGCTTATTTCGTTCTATTTCTAAAGTCACTCCCAGTTAACCAATTTATCAATGTGTTCTGTCTATGTTTCGGAGAATGCATGCAACATCTGCGCTTCATCGATAAACCTGTATGATGCATTCAAACGACACAGAGATCTCCGTTTATCCGCCACATGTTTTATATTGAATCATTAGGCAGGTTTAATCCACATTTTGAAACTTCCTTGAATTCATTTAGTACGCTTTGGCAGTCATTGGCCTGACTATTGCTTGACACTTTTACTTATCCCACCAATTTTTCAATATGAAAATATTCACAACGCGATTATATTCATGTGTTTGAATCTAAAAAAATAATTACACATGTTATATACAAACTATACTACACTGTATATTATTGCTATGGAGAAAGATCAATACATAGCCTTGTACAGTTACTTCATCATTAGTTCGTTCCTTCATTAATTAATTAATTAATTAATTAATTAATTAATTAACTGAGCTCGCAGTGTGTGTATTGATTGCTACCATGAGCTTGCATAAATACTTGCAATCACAGCATAGTAGTGTGAACGGCTGGTGTCTTTCCCTTTATTGGAACCTGTTGGTGTACTTCCATCCGGACGAGAATATAGCTCCCATGACTGGCTCACTCAGTATACATGAGCAGCAGAGAGGGTGGACCCTACAACTTTGTAGAGACCTTATTTTTGAAATTCAAGGGTTCCTACGAAGGCTGAAAAAAAAGTTTTTGGCTTAATAGTAAAAACTTCTCTAATTGACCAGATTTTTTCTGATTTTTTCACAATCTGGTCACTACGCGTATGTCGTCCACCCTCTCTGCTGCTATAAATTAAACAGCCATTATAGATATTATCAATAATGAGTATTGGAGAACCACACTCAGCTAAATTAGCTCGAGAGCGACTAGAGGCAATTAAAAAATATCTACCTGTTCGTGATTCTGTTAAGCAACAACTACAATCGCGTCAGGAATCTCAAGTTGAATTTGAGGAGGATACAAAAAAATTATTTAAACCTATCACTGAGACTACTAAAGGTATTCTACCTGTGTTAGAGAAAACCGCTGAAGCAACTGGAAAAATAGCAAGAAGAACAAAAAAGACAAAAGAAATTTTACGTGAACTTCCAGCCGAAATAGCTGCTGCGATGCCAGTCCCGGAAGTACCTGAAGATGAAGATCAACCTGAAGATGATGAAGCAGAAGGTGCTGAAGCACCAGCCCCTGAACAAAAGAGTCGTGCAATAAGTACTGCTAAATTGATAAATAAATTTGATGAAGAAACTATTAAGGTAATTAATACCTTGAACCGAGATCAACTAGTTGTGTTTGTTGTGGATAGTTTTAGTCAAAGAAGTAAATTAATAAAACCTGAACACGTAAAAGATATTAAAAACAGTAAACAATGGCGAAAATATTTATATCGCATACGTATGAATGTTGAACAAGCTAGAGATAATGATCCATTATATCAGGATTATGTTAGGAAAATTGATAATTTAATCGAATCAAGAAGAGAGGAGAGAAAACAAAAACCTCCAAAACAACAACAAAAAAACACCACCACTACTACAACAATCTGAACCACCACTACCACAACAACAACAAAAATCACCATCATTACAACAATTACGAAGACTATAACAAGAGCTACAACAACGAGGACAAGAACGACAACAACGAGAACAAGAACGACAAGAAAAAATGAAACAAATACAATCACCACGACAACCAGTCAGATCAATACGTGAGGAAGAAGAAGAATATTGGCCGTCAGATACCTCTCCTGGCGCAACTGGAAGTGGTCTAGGAAGTGGTCTTATTACCTGTCCCAATAATGTTCTTGCTGATGTTGATCGACTAGAAATTCTCATTGGAGGAAAACGAGCTGGTAATAATTCCCCAGAAATCATTAATGAAGCAGCTGATATTTGCAAACGATTATTTACAGGCGGTATCATGGATATTAATGTATATCGGTCCCTCATTAATGAAATCGCCGATGACTACCACAGTGATTAGATACAATTAGTGATAAAATCATTTAATAACAAAATGATCGTGCATGGTACTCAACGTGGACCTACCATGGTCAGGGTAATAAACTCTCGATTACCAGTATACAAAACGACCTACGGAGATGGACTAGGTGATGTTGTTCAGGGTCTGTTTAGAAGAATAGCCCCAAAAGCAATACCGATTGCAAAGCAACTGGGCATGAACGCTATTGATGTTGTTCGTGAAAAAGGTATAGGCGCTGTTGGTAATATTGCTAGCAAAGCGTTTTCAGCGATCAAAGATAGACTATCACGATTAATACGCAGACCACACGCGCCCCGACCTCAACCTGTGAAATTGGTCAGCACTGGAGTGATGCCCGCAAGTGTAAGTAAAATAATAAATCAAGCCGCTAATCAAAAACTAGCGGAGTTAGCTGATATCCCGATGTCGGAAAAGGAAAAAATATAACCGCTAGTCTGATAGCAGGAAGTGGTCTCACTTCCCGAAGTGGTCTTCGAGTTAGACGAAGACGATAATAATAAAGATGTTTAAGCGCGTATCTGACCCCGCGTTTGACATGGACGCACCAGTTCTCAAAGATGAGTCTGTGCGTGATTATCAGTATTATTCTTACGACGCACGACTGCCAGATCAGCGTGGACGAATCGAACTACAGGTTCAGGATACAAGCAGATATTTCCTACCCGCTGAAGCATTTATTGAAGTCGAAGGTGAAATTTTAAATAACGCTAATCCTGCAGCACCACCAGTACCATATGGAGCTGATGTTAGGGTTGGTTTTGTTAATAATGGTATTATGGCGTTATTTGACAGCGCTACGTACATGATTGACGGAAAAAATATTGAATCAATCCAGAAAGACGTCGACGTTGCTACAACAATACTTGGTCTTGCGAGATACAGCGACGATTATTCAAAATCGGCTGGCCCGTCAATGATGTTTGCAAAGGATACAACCAATATTCCTGATAACATAAACGTAACTATAGGTAATGTAAGAGCTGCAGGATGAGCTGCTCATGGTCCTGCAGTATTATCGATGAATGAAAATTTCAACATAGGATTTGCAACACGTCGAGCGATGTTAAGCGGTAATAGGAGAAGATTTTCATGTGCAATTCCACTTTCACATATTTTTGGATTTTGCAGAAATGTCAGAAAAGTTATGTTTGGAGCCAAACATACGGTTGTACTCGTACGAAAGGCTACGGACGATGATGCAATATGGCGTGATGCTGCAGTTGCTGCAGGTATAGTAGTACTAACAAAACTTTCCCTGTGGATGCCAGTGATGACTCCAACAATATCTGAAGAAGATCGGTTACTTGCTTTTATGAGTCAAGGTGGTAAATCAACCTTGTCATGGTTAACAATGACCATAGATGCTATCCAGGGTAATATTAATGGTTTATTTACATGGCAAATAGCCTCTCAGCAGGGTGTTTCTGCACCACGGCATATATTTATTGCTTTTCAAAGTGGTGCACTATTAAATAGTCAAGAACGTAGTCACATGATATTCGACAATCTTGATGTTTCTGAAATATCTCTGAGGATAAATGGACATCAAGAACCATCCGAAGATATATTATTGAGTTTTGAAAATAATCATATAGCACGTGCATATCATCGTCTTATGTCGTTTATGGGACGTGATCAAAACATTGATACTGGTTTACAAATATCGCAGCTAGATTTTACATCGCTGTATCCGATTTATTACTTTTCACTAGAACATTTAGATTTAACCAGACAATCTGTTGTAGATATTCATCTTCGAGCTCGTGTGGTAACAGGAGTTATTGTTAACTATAGAGCAATTGCTGTTATACTCAGCGATAAATCGATGTTACTCGAAGGTGTTGGTGGACGAATGAGAGTTATTGATGCTCCAGTAGAAAATATGTAAATAAACATGTAATTAGATCGTTCATAATATTAATAATGTCATATCATCACGTTAGTGTGAGTCTGACTCCTGGTCAGATTAAAAAGCTGCAATCAGCATCAAAAAATAATTATGGAATAAAAATATCGCTAAAGCGAGAACAGATGACCGGTGCAAATAAACTATCGTTGACCGAGCGTCAGTTTAAAAACTTCAATGACTCTAAAAAATCAAATAAAGGCGTCAAACTTAATCTTTCTGCGGGCGCCATCAAAGACATCGCTAAAACGGGTGGTATATTTCCACTTCTTGCAGCTATACCAGCAATAATAGCCGCTGCAGCCCCAGCTGTTGCAAAAGCAGCTGCAATAGGTACTATTGGAACAGCTGCTGGAATGGCGTTAAAGAAAGTAACCGGACAAGGAATCAAAAAAAAGGGAAGAGGTCTAAGATTACCAGGGACCCCGTATTAGTGGTACGGAAAGGGTCTAAGATTACCAGGGACCCAGTATTCGTGGTACGGAAAGGGTCTAAGACTTCCCAGGACAGTTTACTAATATCACCCATGTCCAATTTTGATTTACTTAATGCTGCTAAGCAATTAAAAATAACAAATTTCAGAGGTGTTTTTATGCGCGATCAATTACCAAAAAAACCAAACAATATTGAAACCGGTATCATTAAATTTCGATAAAAACTCTGGCCCTGGCACGCACTGGGTAGGATATGCAATTGATCCACGTGGAATTATTTATTTCGATTCGTATGGATTAGCACCACCAAAAGAATTTTTAAAGTACGTTACCGGTGATATTCCAATCTGGTATTCAACGCTACCAACACAAAAAATAACTGATCCTCCAATATGCGGTCGTGAAACCCTCGTTGTGCTTGATGCTGTATCAAAATCAACAGCACCGCCTAATAAAGTCGTGCACGCGTTCACTACACTACGTCATAACACTTAAACATATATCAGTAAATATAATGGTAGATATTTATGGAATATCTACTCGCATGAAAGATAAGAAGGTCGATTTATCTAAATATGCAACTCTTGATCAGCTCAGAAATGAAATCGATGATTTATTAAATATCACAAGTGTGGATCAAAATGAAGTCGTTGTTTTTCAGGACAAACAAGGACGATTAAAAACGAGTAATATACAATTACTAGATGTACTTATACGAATTCCCAACGCTGTTGTTAATAATATCGTTACTTTTACTGATCAAGGTAAAATACAGGATTCCGGCAAGTCGGTTAACGACTATGTTAAGACAACTGGTGATGTATTTATCGGTGACATTATTATGTCAAGAAGAAAAATTACACATCTTGGAGATCCAACCTCGGATAATGATGCTGCAACAAAAAAATACGTCGATGATCAAGAATCCAAGTACGTGTCAGTACGCGGTGGTATAATGCGTGCATTTCTCGACATGAATAATAATGGTATTAATAATCTCAGAACACCAGAAACAGATTTCGACGCCGCAACGAAGAAATGCGTCGACGATAAGGAAATTCCAATAATGACTTCGTTAACGACAATCAATGATGAAATTGCTACATTTAGAACTGATTATATTAATCACGTACAAACATTTCTAAATTTTCGTAGAAATGTAAACAGATCTATTAATGACTTTTTTGGAACTCCACCAAATTTTATTATTAATCTCGCTGACATTAACATGAAAATCAATGATATTGTTAGTGGAATTCCTAATATCATTGAAAAAACGAATCTTATTACAATTCCTCACAAGCAGATCATTAACATGGTATATACAGTAGCATCAGGAAAAGCAACATGGTCGCAGCAAAATAACACTTTTAAACATACCGCAGAGGTCACTGGTGTATATAGATTATCTGTATTTAGCAGTGCAAAATTCAGTATATTTACCACATTTCCATGGCGTCATTCAACCGATGATTTTTCTGGAATTGTGTCTATAGTGTTAAACAAAGATGTCGAGGAAACGTTTATGCTGATAGCGGATGATAAAAAGTTAACCGCAGCGACTTATTGGTGGTGTATTGAATTTGTAGCTGAAACTCCACAATTAGTTACCTAGATAAATATAATGAATCAAGAGTCATTTATCGACGTTCAACGTCACAGATACGCTCAAGTATGTGAGTGTCAAACCAAACTAAAAAATATAATCGACGATTACACGATAAAGGTAAAAAAATATCGTCGACGTATGGTTGTTATTGATATAATGGTATATTCGGTTTCTGCTGTTATTGCTGGAACTGGATTATTACTATCAACAATAACGATGACAGCTCCTGCAGTTGTAACAATTATAGTTTCAACGGCAACAACATGTGCAGGTATTTTCAGTATTATCGCTAAGAAAATATCTACGTGTACAAATGATAAACTAAACGAGTACATAATGAAATTGCACACAGCAACAGCCGCCTACACTAAATTATGCTCGTATCTTTCAGCGTATCTCAGTGATGGTAAAAAATATGATGAGGAGTTCGTAACGATAATGAAAACCTACGATGAAGCATTCATAATCGCTAGTGACAATAACGGAAAGATGGAGAATTAAATAATAACGATAATAATAATGTCATCGTTAGAATTACTTCAGCAGATCGTAGCTAATACAACGCCGTCAAAAACTACTATGATATCATTAAGTTCAACCAATCCTGAATTTAGCGTTAATTTTCCAACCGCAATTCCAGCAAAGGAAATAGCGCTAGCGCAGCTTCGAGTTTATCATAGCTGGCCTAATATCAGGTCAAAACCATTTGGTGGACAACAACTAAATAATTCACTGGTATTTGCGAATAAGAACAAACCTGATGGAACACCTGATTGGCAAGTTGTTGGAATTTCAACGGGTAGTTATCAAATAGACGAGATCAACGATGAATTTCAACGCAGAATTAAATCTATCACAGGGAAAGAATCTAAAATAGCGATCACTGTTTATGAACCAACACTATCAGCGGTGATTGAAATAAATTCTCCTGATTACCTCGTAGATATTTATCAGAGTTCGATTAGATCTGTGTTAGGATGGCCTGAAGTTGCACCTGTTTATAATGGAGTTTCAAAACCAAAAATAGAAGAATTTAAAACGAGTGAAGAAACATTCATTAAAAATCCAGAATATCGAGGACAAAATCCATGTAGATATATATTATTTGAATCTGATCCAAACAATAATACATACTAATTTATCGATTTTGACGGTAAAAGAATTCCCAAGATGACTAGATCAGCATTTACTGTTATCAGGACGCCAAGAGCGGGGGATCGAGAGATTGTTGATGTAGGATTTATTAAACAATTTTTAGATACTCTTAAACCTGAATACGATAAAACATTTAATGATTTAAGAAATTTACTTATTTCATTATCACAAAATTACAACGATAACGTAAAGCAGCAAATAATCGAGTCAATAAAACACTTGAATGGGATCTTATTCGATTTATACATCGTCAATCGAAGTATTATAAACACTACGACTAAACTCGATAGTATTTACACAAATCCAACATTGATGCAATTATTCCTTGATCATTACAAAATAACAGAAAAAGATTTACAAACATTTGTTATACCAGATTTAAATAACGCTGAAATGAAGAAATCATTAAATAATCTTATTGAAGAATATTATCCGGGAGTAATTGAATCGTGGATACAAATAGCCCCACCACCGGTTATACTAAAACACAATAACAATCCCTTTGGTGCCGGACGTCATATATCGCCGGGCATTGTAAACATAACATCAGTTATTGCAGTCAATCTGGTATGTGATGTTATTGAAGGTAGCTATCAGATAGATCTTTCTAAGTCTAGCCAGGCCCAGCAAGGGTACATATTATTCAGTTTTAGTCCATCGGCACCTCCCTGTTGGTTAATTGTATCAGAGCCAATTAACCTCGTGTACCTGCGAGTTCATAATCCGTTACTATCAAGGATACACTTTAAACTTACAGACCAAAGCAATCGTATTCTGGACACAAGAAATGAAGAACTAAATATAAACCTGTATGTACGCTCATAGAGCGTTATCATAACAAAAAAAATATCCGGATGTCTATAATACTGTATTCTTTGTTTACATAAAATCCGCGCACAGTGCACAATCGAAATCTATTGTCTAGAAGGTTGGGCTGCATATTGATTATTCCATAACGGCTGTTACCGTGTAAAGTTATTTTAAGAACATCCGCTATAACTAAATCAATACCTTTGGTTACGGCTTATACGCATAGACTCAGTGTTATACAGAATTATATATATTTTTTGGAAACTAGAAATCTCATTTTACAGAGAAAACTGTGGTTTTTGTTACTGTAGTTTTTAGAAAATAGGCTATTGGTAAATACATATTAACTTTTTCAGTATGTATTTATAACAAGGTCCGATAGCTCAGTTGATAGCGCGTATAAACTCTCGTCCTGGCGCCCATGGTTCGAAACCCGAGAAAGACAAATTGTCTGCGGAAGGCGATTTTAGGCCAAGATTTATAATCTATTGGGGTCTTGGCCGAGCCCTAGTCTATTTGTGAACAGAATTTAGTATACCTACCAGCGTGTCAACACGTAGTAGGTGTCAGTTTTGCACCCTACGGATTTGATATTTGGGGTGGGTGTGCTAGTTTCTGTTCACTGGTAGAGAAAAGGCCATCATCATCATTGTATATAATCATAATCATCTTCATTGTATATAATCATAATCACCTTCATTGTATATAACCATATAATCATCTTCATTGTATATAACCATCATCTTCATTGTATATAATCATAATCACCTTCATTGTATATAACCATATAATCATCTGTATTGTATATAACCATATAATCATCTTCATTGTATATAACCATCATCTTCATTGTATATAACCATATATCACCTTCATTGTATATAACCATATATCACCTTCATTGTATATAACCATATATCACCTTCATTGTATATAACCATCATCTTCATTGTATATAATCATAATCATCTTCATTGTATATAACCATTATCATCATTATATATAACCATCATCTTCATTGTATATAACCATTATCATCATTATATATAACCATCACCTTCATTGTATATAACCATATAATCACCTTCATTGTATATAACCATTATATTCATTGTATATAACCATATATCACACAGCTCCCTGACAAAAAAAGTCATGGGAGCTAATATTTTTTTTTATATTAAATAAATACTTATTATATAATGAATTTTGAAAATATCAATGTCATTGTTTCTGCGATTAAAAAATTACAACATAACGATATCAATGTATCTGACAATCTTAATGCTGAAAGGATTTTATGTGATTTTGACTCATTACGACAACGAAAGAATGAGAACAGATTTACGCTATCCGCTGATTACAAGTTTATGAAAATTATCCAGCAAAGAATGTTAAAGTCACTAGCAACTGTCACTGATGATCAAGTAAAATTGTTTGTACCTCTCTCAAACGCTATTGACAAAATCAAGCTAGAATTATCTCATGGATACGAACAGAAAAAGATTATGAACTTTCGTATAAGACAATTAAGAGAGCATTGTGAAAATACGAGTGAAAATGACAGCGATAATGATGGACCCTTGACTGTAATTATGGCTAAACAAAATCCTTGGGAAAATTAACATTCTGCGTAGTATAATGCAACCTACACAAGTGGATATTGTATCCCAACCATTATGTTTCATTAGGTATCAAGTACAATATTACCCGTTGTGTAAAGTTTTTCGTTGTGTTTGCTAGTTTTCGTTAGGTGAAAACCCCAGGAAGGTTAACGGGAATTAACATTACGTTTTTGATTTATCGATCAAAAACCGGTTTTTTCCAGTTATTTTGTTTGTATTATATGCATTTTTATGATAAAAAATCCGGAAAAAACCAGTTTTTCATCGATAAATTTAAAACCTAATGTTAATTCCCGTTAACTTTCCTGGAGGTTTGACCCTCAGAATTTGTCAAAATCTGACTGATTTTCACTGATTTTTGGTCATTTTTCATGCAAAAAACGAGATTTTCGAACAAAAAACGCGGTTTTCAGAACAAAATCAACGAAATAAAAAACCACTAAATATTTATAATTACCAGCCCCTAGCACTAGTTTACCTTTCATAGCAGTTTTTACTAGAAAGCTAGCGAGAGATTCTCTGAGAGATTTATTAGGTATAGAATTTAATGCGTGAATCAATTTCACATCTGCGAGATGTCGTTGTTGCAAATCTTTACTTTTATACGCGACATCATGAATGTGACATGCTTGATCAATCTTATTTACTGGATACTCTCCTGGTTTTGGTTGATCTTGGTTATCGAGTCTGATATCGAGACGAGTTCCTGGACCACAATAATTATATCCAGGAGTTCCTGGTAATTTTCCTAACGAAGCAGCGATATCACCCCCACCTGTCTTTGTTTGAATAAATTTATATTTCTTGGTGCCACATTTCATACACTTACCTGTAAGTGCACGTCTTTTATTTTTTGTTGTTATTGTCGTTAATTCAGTAGTAGGTGTAGATACTCTGCATCGAACACAATATAGACTCATATTATTAATTATATGGATATAATTGACTTTTCAGCGACACGAAAACAAGAACCAGTAAAACATCACCCGGCGCTACCAAATTCTATCAGAATGATTATAATAGGCCCATCTGGAAGTGGAAAGACACAATTATTACTTAATCTAATAATGAGATGGCTCAAGTGGGGTAAATTATATTTGATAGCGCCATCTGTAGATGATCAGCGATGTTACAAAGTACTTAAAGATTTTAATTAAAACGCAAAATTGTTGCATGAAGACAGTGAAGTCATAGATTTTATTACTGATATTGATGAAGCGCCATCCGTAGATGATCTGGATGGATTCATTAATAATTTAGTAGTGTATGATGATGTTATGCTGGACAAACAATCAAATCCAGCTAGAATATTTTCACGAGGCCGTCACAAAAATACAGACGTGATTTATGTTACACAGCGTTATACACAAATTCCAAATGTGATCAGGGATAACTGTAACATTTTAGTTGTGTTCAACGGAGTTGATAATCATACGCTGCAAAATATGTATTATACTTGGTGTTCTGGGGACATGGACATGAACAAATTTTAAAATTTCTTTTCAAAAGCACAAGCTGCTCCCTTTGGTTTTGTAACGATAAATTTACATGATCCGAGGTCAAGATATCGTAACGGACTTGATACAATTTTTGGATAAAAACCATAGCAGCAGAGAGGGTGGACGACATACGCGTAGTGACCAGATTGTGAAAAAATCAGAACAAATCTGGTCAATTAGAGACGTTTTTACTATTAAGCCAAAAACTTTTTTTTCAGCCCTCGTAGGAACCCTTAAATTTCAAAACTAAGGTCTCTACAAAGTTGTAGGGTCCACCCTCTCTGCTGCTACATGTCTATGTGTTGCTTGCACCCACTCGGACAATCTGAAAGTGATAAACAGGCAACGTCATTTATAGGCTAAATATGTCATTTGTGTAGAGGCGGGCACGGGTGGAATGGCCTAAAACTAAAAAAGGACAAAACAAACACTTTTGTGTTACTGATTTAGATTCCAAACTGGATGACTATTGCTGGGTAAGGACCGAGTTGACACCCCTATCAAACCTATACTTACACAGATATAAAACTATTCATTGGACATTAACGTCGAGACATCCGACACAAAACTATTTTTGGACATTGAATCGAGTCATCAGAATGGCCGCGTTAGTTGGAACAAACAAGCAAAAAGCCAGAACATTTAATCTGCTTAAGAAAAATCAAGAGTGGAATAGACATGAAACATTTTTCCCCATGAGCGTCATACATAACTTCTATATACTTCGATATTTTCATCATGGCTTGTAAGGGCGTCCATCATTTATTCATTCATCTGTATACATGTACATGTACTTAATGATATTGTTTTTGATCAGACATTGGCATGACAAATCGTTAACAAAAATACTCTATCGAAATCGCATATCTTTAATCACGTGTCTCTTCTTATTTCTTGAAGCCTTTGGTCACCAACTAATTTGTTTTCATTCATTGTACTAAATCGCATTTTTTGCAAATGATGTGCATTTATCATTATTAGTAAATGTTCCTCATAATCTTTTCTGACGGAAGGCAGAGAAAAAAACATGAACGCGTTGGATAAGTATAATTTATCTGGAAAATTTCATACATGTATATGGCCAAATGTCAATATTCGAATGTATGTTGTATATTTTCGCACATGACTATATTTGTTAATTAACATATAAGTCTTATGGGTTTCGTTATTACACAACCATCTAATTTTACACCGTTGATCTGGTGCTCGATAGATTCTCAATCCCACCTTTAAGATTACACACCAAGACTGTTTAGGTTTCTTTCTGATGTCCACCTATCTGTGTCCCAAGTTGTGTCAGACTGAATAGTTACCAATCCCTATTTGTTCTGAATTCTGCTGAGAATACTGGAGAGGGAAAATGTGTGAACATTACGAAAGAGGTGCTATGCAATAAATACAAACCTCACAACTGTTTTGTCCCTAGTCGACATGTTGGCGTATGACTACGCGTAAGCCTCATGGCCTCGATGTATCTCTATACTATATTAATCTTGTACTCCTATGACAAAATATAATATCATTGAGTTCATTGAAGATGAAATGCAGAAACTTGTTCAAATAATTTTTATCATTTTTCTCGCCAATACTCTCAACTCGTCGAGTACTTGTATTGGCTACATGTCGTCAAATACGTTTCTTTTTGATGCTCGACTTAGGTTTTCAAAAAATAGAAATTATTTTTCTCATGTCATTATTTTAATTCGTAATGATTGCTGAGGTAAATATCCTTTATTTATGTATAGTGTTGACTTAAAACAGCACATAACTTAAAAAACCTATTTATGGATGATGTTGACTTCAAAAGTCAGCACCTACTTAATTACCCCTATTTATATGTGGTATTAACTTGAGATATTCAAAGTTACTGAATAAAGAGTTTCTATTCACATCTCGAATTAGGAAGGAGTTAAATGAAAATACTATATTTACACTGCTGACAGGTCCAAGTGTCGGACGTCATTGATCTGAATGATTATGCACGCAGTTTTAAAATGTTATTTATCAAAGGGAAGAATAGTCCAAACCTAGGTTTTGAATGTCTGTCTCTGAACACCGCAGCCGTTGGTTTCAGACTACACAAAGGTGAATATATATTCATCATTATTTGACAAACGCAGGATTGGCATCTGGCCTATCCAAAATCCTACCCTATGTGATGAAAAGCATTCTTATGCCGTCATATCCACATACGACAATCGTTTGTCTGGTACCATATACAACCTGTAGATGTCGCCTTATTTCTTTTGTAGCCTTCTTATGGATATTCTTAAATCTGGATCAGTCGTCAACTCCTTTATATTACCCACAAGAGGGATCCAGGCGGGCGGGGGGAGGGGATATTTTGCCATGATGGTGATGTCTAAAGGATATGATTTCAAGAAATTAATAACTATTAACAAGTGATCCAAGAGACTTGGAAAGTATACAAGTCCAAATAGAGTTGTATACATTAAGTAGATTACGACATCGGTATTTTCAAACGAAGCTAAATTAGTCGATGACGTCAAAACAACTCAGCTAGTTACACAGGCGAGTTTGAACTAATTATTAAAGTCGTTAATGTCTCCATATTCTTAAGTTTACAAAATATAGTTTAAATAACTTTGACCATTAGATCAAATTGGAATAAATAGATTCTTTCGAAGGTATAATATTGTCTGCTGCATACGGTGCAAATACTGGTTAGTGTATAAAATTATAATCTACTGCTTGAAATCAAACTCAGTCATGAAATTAACTTGATGAAGCTCACAATGCTATTGACTCGTTTAATTGCACAAGACGTACGATTCAAAAGTAAGGCGCAGTGCTTTTGTATGCCATGTATAAGAGAAAACTACGGTGCATCAACAAAGTGCAAATGCATCTGCACTGTTGCGGTACTTGTTAGTTGTCTGTATTACTCGGAGCAATGGCGAATACTAATAGATGATGTCTACAGTTTGTGTGTGTGCGCGTGTGTGTGTGTGTGTGTGTGTGTGTGTGTGTGTGTGTGTGAGAGAGAGAGAGAGAGAGAGAGTCGAAAATAGTTTCTTCAGTAAAATATTTTTTTATTATTGGGAGTTATTGTCATTCATTGCATCTGTTCGAAAAAGGAACCTAATTAGCATGGATAAATATTTCCTCGAAGAAAAATTATAATTAATACACGTGATCGCATTACAATTTACTATTATTGTTTGGTCGGGGCGACAAAACAGCCCCTTTGCCAAATCCGGGCGCACACACACATATACATATATGCTCTCTGTGGAAACATACACACATTTTATTCTTGTTTTGTTTATGAAGATAATACTAATGCACAAAATCCTCCTGATTAATTTTGGCTACGCTGCGTTTTGTTTAAGCATGCGCATGTAAAGGTGCTATTTCCTATTTGCGCTGAGATTGCATATTTGTACAGATGGGAAACAAAATATACAGTATATGTACATTGAGTTTAGAGTCCGTTCATTCCTTGTAGAATAGTGAACACTTGATGATGACAACCAAAATAATTTATTTGAAAAGATCGATTCAGTTAAATCAGTAAATCAGTAAATAAATATATATTTTCGTTGAAAGTATTTACTTTCCATACTAGAAATATTGTGTCCCTGCACCTGTAGTCAAAGTATGCTTGTGTATCTGCTGTGCAAAGATGTAAGATATAACTGTAAGTACAAAGATGTAAGATATACATGCACGCAGAAAGATGCACGATATAACTGCAAGCACAATGATGTAAGATATACATGTAAGCAGAAAGATACAAGATATAACTGCAAGCACAATGATGTAACATATCCCTGTAAGCACAAAGACGTAATACGTACCTGCAAGCACAAAGGTGTAAGGGATGTAAGATATACCTGTAAACGCAAAGATGTAAGATATATATGTAAACACAAAGATGTAAGATATACATGAAAGCACAAAGATGTAAGATATACTTGTAAGTAAAATGATGTAAGATATACCTGTAAGTACAAAGAAGTGGTACATTCCTGTAATTACAAAGATGTAAGATATTTCAAAACAAAAGCATTATTCAAGGATTGTATACATTGTAAGCAAACGTTGGAGCAAATTACACCGGACACAAAAAACAATAACATATGCTAAGTTTAAACAATGATTACATGTACAATCTACCTACATCACACAAGCGATCAATAAAAGGAATTCCATTTAAAAGTGTCCATGCTATTCACTTTGATAACCATTGGCATACATACAGTGCTGACATACATACATATGTAAACATATTTTGATTGTGAGAGAGGTCTTGTCAAACTACGCATGTGCTTAGATAGGAGAATAAGATCGTGAGATGACATACAAGAGTCTCAAGAAATATATAGTTTAATTAAGGAACGTACATCTAATACATGAACTAAAATGATTGGTTGAAAAACGAAAATATTGCGAACATTTCAAATTCCTTATAACAAAAAGCGTTGATAGTAAAATGGTATAAAATACAACCTAAATACTAGAATATGGGAGCATTTCTCTCAGCGAAACGCCATATACTGGGCTGATGTTTACTCAAAGCTAATGGAAACAATAATACTCATTAAGCATCAATAAATATGACCCCAGTTGTGACAAGCAACGAACAAAGTACTTAAGAGGAGTGCCTCAATATATTCCTTTGTGACAACTGATACACGTGGAAATCCAAATTTCACGATTGGCAAAACATTTAATATTTCACAATACTGAACTATATTTTCAAATGGATATCTAGATACCTTTGCTGAGGAAAGATTCAAGGTCAGGCAAGTAATCATGGGTGATCCTGTTGTTTTTAAACTGGGAGACTGCAAAAGTGAGAGTATTGTGGGCATGTTTAACAAGCAAGAGTTACTTCTGTACAACAAACTTTTGGATGCGTACAAAGCTGAAAAGATTTTGAAGGTCATGAGAAGGAACTCACTATATACTTGTCAAAAATATTTAGTTGAATAAAAAGTAGAATCACAAGTTTATGATATATTTGCTGATAAGATATTGAAATATATCAGCTCCAAAATATTTATATCACCATATGGGCGATGATACTTTTATCGCCACAGAGACGTTTTCAATTTTAGAACTACAACTTTTCTATTTAGGAAATATATCTGGTTCACTTGATTATCCCGATTTAAGCTAGGCGTGCCATTTTGTATGGAGCGCAAGTTTGATAACTTTCAAATATTTAGATCTCAGCTAACCAGTGGAAGGCAATGGAGAAATAGAGGTCGAAGCCTCGGTAAAACCTGATGCTTCAAAAAGGCCTTTAACCACACTACTGACAATAGTTGACATCACGGGAGTAACTGTTCATCATGCAGTAACGTTGTTCAGCGGATCTAGATTATATAAGACTGTTCAAGATCTCCTCCATGATGAGCTAATGATCATGAATTATTCAACCTTGGTGATCTACCATCTCTTGAATCTGTTAAATGCGATGCTTAAAGGACAAATAAATAAAGTCAACAGTCTGAACTTATAGAAGTATAGAACGGGTTGTGCTCATCATGATGAGTACGCAGATAAGCTACAACCTCAAAGTAGAAAACATATTCATTCTTTAACGACTTGAATGTGTAATATTAACCTATTTCTCCCCCGAAGATATTAGTAAAGATTTCAGTCAATGTTTATTTGGTCAACTATTTCCCAGACTTATATTAACTGGCCATTTCTTTCTTAAACTATGCAGCAGCCATTTCAAAATGCAAACCCATCTCGCCTTCAGTATGAAAAATAACAATAAAGATTTGTTGAAGCTTATTTAGTTTCTTCTCCGTTCAGCCTTAAAATTAAGAAGAGTAAAGGTTTATATGCCTATAGCCACAAGTGTTTCTTTATTGAAAAGGTGGAGTAAATCTGCAAAATATCCTCAGTCCAATGACATTGCACGACATGAACATCAGAAGAAAACCATTTCATAAAAGTTGTTTGTGGTGTGAAAAGAACCCCAGACCAAACGACTATGTCACGGAAGAATCGAGGTACAAAGAACAACACAAAAGGAATAAAATTACTAACTCTATGTACCATGATAAACAAAGCCTAACATGTTATAATAAATCCAGAAATAAACTCTATCATGATTAAATGCAAAACAAGCTCTTGATCATGCGTCATGTCTCCGAATTGCCCGAATGTAGAAAGGTTTAGGCGTATGAGTGGGACCAAAGATGCCATCCACATCTTTAATGTCCAGTACCTCTCCTTCTGGTGGCATCACCTCAAACCTCTGGACAAGAGCGCTGATGAAAAGAAGTAGCTCCATTCTTGCCAAGGACTCGCCTAAACAGTTTCTTTTCCCTGGAATTTGAAAAACAAGTAAATAAGTTGGTTGCACAGAATATTTGCTGTTTTCTTCGGGTCGTCAGAAGTAGCAACGCTGTTTGCAGCAATTGTCCAACACACACACACACACACACACACACACACACACAACATACATTAAAAATAGCATGGCTTTAAAAATGTTGCTATAAAGCAGTTTGATATTAAAATATTATTGGTATCTCGCATTGTGATCCGCCTGTAGCGCAATAATACCTTTATATAAACAATTTTGCAACTGTGCTGTGATTCTAGATCAATGATAAATTTCCATTCATTCATCATTAGTGACGCATGAAAATAACGATAAAAATTGTTATTAATATAAGTTTTCTAAATGAATTTAATATGCTACACAATTTAATCGCAATCCTTTCTGCTTTACTTTCTACCCTCCCATCTCATATATAGACTACAAATTACGCAGAAATCTGGAGTGAGAGAGAAAAAAGAATTTGGCCTTAACGAAAACCTTGAAACTGAACTTACACGATGTAACATACAAGAATATTGTTCGACGTAACTGCATGTGTACACTTTCATTGGCATTTATCTGCACTATTTATATAATCAATGACATAAAGTTGCAATAGCCTGGCGACAATATACGGTTAATTTCATGGTTACAAGGCACACATAATGTAATGCTTTATTGTTGTTGCTGTTTTAGTTGTTGTTCCTTAAACTTATTATAATGTTTCCAAAAATTGATTATCAGTTATTAAATCTGAAAATGTTCAAAGGCCGCTCTCTCTCTCTCTCTCTCTCTCTCTCTCTCTCTCTCTCTCTCATCGTAGCAAGATTAGAGCGAAAATTCATGAAAAGGAGAGCCTAGAGGAATTTTGCTTGGATTTTAGCTTGTGTCATCGACGATGTCTCTGGACCTATGATTGATGGTATAAGTTAAATCAAACCGACCAAAGGAAGAGAGAGAAAGAGAATTTTATGGTCGGTAGTAATCTTAATTAAACAGGATGATGACTTAGATCAACTGTAAATATATTAAATATTTTAATTTCCTCTTGCTGGCTCGTCATTTTGCTTAGTTTCAACGTTCCATGCGTCGGTATATGAATGGATGAGTGTTCAGTGGCTGTAGTGCTCTACTTTCTTCATTAAAACCATGTTTCATGTTTAAATCATAAGTGTATCTTATATTTATTTAATCAATGTGAATAAAACGAGAAACTCAAAAAAGAAAAATATAAACTTATCAATATGGAAAGGTGACTTTGAATAGCCACAAAAGGCACAGAACTACATTTTTAGCGGACGCACTCGGAAGGGAAGTGAGGAGTTCATACACTCGGTCAATGCACAGTTGCATGTTGTCAATGTTAACTCCACGAAAAGGGCAAATATGTGTATTAGTAGGTGATATAAATAAAATATATGTATAGTATGTATGCTGTATTAATGATACACCACTCGCTGAATAAATTTTTCATTAAAGGGAAACCCGGCAAGCCTCGTTTCTTTGACTGAAAAATGTACACATCTCGAGGTATATCATTGATACAGAATACATACATACATACACACCCATATATACCCACCCATATATATATATATATATATATATATATATATATATATATATATATATATATGCGTGTGTCTATACATATATATTCTCCTATTATACCATCAGAAGTTTTGATTTGATAGAAAATTTTGGAATGGTGTAATAAGGGTTGTTATTTTGATGATTAGCAAAGGATGTGTTGGGTATGTTTGCTCACTTTAAGACTAAATTTGTTATTAACATTGTTATAATTCATTTGTGACGTAGTTAATAATTTTCATAACCAATCGTAGCGTTCATGAAGACGAAAGGCGAAAGGAGATAATTCGGAATTTTACATACAACATCTGAGTCAAGCTTTACCCGTGAAAAACGGTATGAATTCATCTGGTTTCAATAGTGTTCCCTCGTCACTAACGAACCTCTCCGGTCTGAATTTCTCAGGGTCTCCCCAGATTTCAGGGTCCGATAGAACCGAGCTGATATCCGGAAAAATTTGCGTTCCTTTTGGAATGTGATAGCCCCGAATACAAATATCCATCACTGGTGCATGCGGTACGCTAATAATAACGATGTTGCACATTCTCATGACTTCCATTATAAATGCCTCTGTATAAACCAAGCTCTGCTTATCTTGCATAGGTGGCAGTCTTTCAGTTCCAACATTCGATTTGATTTCTTCAAAGATTCGACTTTGTATGTCAGGTCTTGAGGCCAAGTAGAAAGATGCCCATGTGACCGTGGTTGATGTAGTCTCCGTTCCAGCAAGAAACAGATCCATTATTATGGCCGTTAAGTACTCCTCTGAAAAGGAAAAATAGAACATTACATCACGTTTTGAATGACTTTATTTGTAAAAAAAACACCAATATAATTATAAGGTATCAGAATGATATATTATGTCGGTGTAGATATGAAAGATCTGATATTCACCTTTCAGTTGCATTAATGAAAAATAATTCAAACTGCTATATCATAACGAATCTTCGAACGGGAAATTCCAGATTATTATGCTTCTTGCACACATATTATTCAACACAGATTGTTGCTCAAATAAATAAGAGAAGAGACTATGCAATAATTATTGAAGAGTCATTTCTGTGTTTTGGAATTAACATGTACTGGAAGGTGACCTAACCTGACTCCGAACGACGTATTCAGTTCGGGATGAACAGGTCACATGGCATGTATAGGTTTATTCCCGTACTCTGGGCAAATACAAGTTTAATTTCCTTACAATGAAGTAATTGGTCAGTATCTGTTTTCATACAATGCATCGTAATACATATGAATATTCATTAAGCCGACTCTTCATTAAACCATGACACGTGATTGATGGATGAGGAATCTTGGTGAGCGAAGATACCGATTTCAGAAAGTGCAGGACCTTCAGAGGAGTAATCATAGACTCAAGGCCATTAGTATTTGATAACAGAATATCTAGTTCTACCCCCTGACAGTTGCTGACGTTATCAAAATTTAATTCCAGTGAAATGAATTTAACATTAGAAGCTTAAAATCAATGAATATAACTGAAGGTAAGTGCATGTTCAACTTTCCGAAGGAAGTCTGAGCAAGAGGGATATTTGTATGAAAGAATTATGGGCAGAAACTGAAACGGTAAGTATATTTATAATAATAATAATTATGCGTTAATTTGCACTTTGGAAAATGTGAATGGGATGCATGAAAACCAGTACAAATTAATAATGTTTCCCTTATTGTTTAATTCAATAAGTTCTTTACCTCATTTGTGGAGTGTGCATTTCTTTAATATTTTTTTCTACTTGTTGGGAAGCAAAAGTGCAAAATGGTTTACTATATTGTGAACGAGATCCAAACAAGACCATGTTTCGGTAAGGTGAATGTAGAAGTAGATATAACATATTTGTATACAACCTCCTTAAGAATATTAGTTTTCGAGCATTAATTATAATTAGTTATTCATACTGAAGTTTGAGAGTGAGACTGAGTTTAATTGACAGAATTGTTTGAGAATTCAGCGACTGATGAACTAGTTAACAATCTTAAACACAAGATGTCGAACAAATAAACATAAAGAACATCTGAAGCATCGAGGAGGGCTAGAAATTTTACAGCAAAGCTATTTCCATATTTTACGGAATCAAGAGCATTTGGGGTTGATTGCACAACTACCTTGGAAACTTCACTAATTAAGTAAATAGAAAGGATAGCTAGATATCCACCAAAAATAGGGCTGTACTTATATTTCATATCAAAGGACCGATTCTTAATCTTTCCACAAATATTTGACATAAAAAGAACAGACAATAAGTACTAATATAGATAACAAGAGCTGCTCTTTCTATGTGTTACTCACTTGGAAGTAATTAATTTGTGTGCATCTAAGACAAACAAAAGAATCAGAAATGCATAAATGATACCATGATTTTGTCTTTGGTCATTTTAAGGTATTTTGTATAAAGGATCGAAGCAAATTGTGTCTCATTATTTACTAGCAGATATTGTTGTTTACTTCAGCTAATACTGTTATATTGTGCCTAAATGACATTTAATCTCTCTAATATCAGCTTGCATCTTTTTTAATTTTTTTTTTTTTTTTTTGGTCCCTTCTGACCAAATTCTTTAGGGTCTTTTTCAATGTTTGAAAAATACCCAACAATGAAATTTTTATCCTGCTAAATCTGAGGGTATTCACACGCATTTATCATAAAAACTGATGTTTATTTTAATTCAAATGTAATATCCAAATGCATATTTTGAACTGAAAAGCTATGTATTTCGTTGGTTCTAACAAATTTTACTGCAGAGGAAATTATCCAACTGCCCTTGTCCCCCAAAATTTAACAAATGGCCACATTGTGATGATTAGAGGGGGGACAGAGGTACATACGATGGCCTTATGACAGCTCAACAGAGGAGCAATATTGATCTAACTACAACCTATAACCGATATAAGTACATCTGGAATTTAAGCCCGGCACGGTAACCCTCTCCATTCCATTAATCATAGGCTTAAACAGACGATTTGCAAGCTAATAGGAATGGGTACTATACAGCAACTCAGTGGAGTCTTCAATCCCCTTAGTATACTAGACCCAGATGGAAATTCATTCCACAATATTTTCAATTGCCCTGTGCTGCCTAATGATGCTGATCTTTGTAATGGAAAGACATCTCGATGAGCTGCAAGAACTAGTAGATCAGTTCTGTTGCTATACTGTTAAACCTGCTAAAGACAAAGGATACTATCTGCTTATTAAGGACACTGTACTTCCTAAAAATCACACTTGCTCAATAAGGACAACATTTCTCTTAAACATGTACATTTCTTCATGAAAACGATGTTCTTCCTGGGAAAGGACACCATGCTTACAAACGTTTATGTTTCACCTCAACAATTATATCTCCGCATAAGGGAGAATGCTATTCCTAACAAAGGTTTCATGCTTATAAAAGATATAGTTTCTTCTAAATAGGACACATGTCAGTAAAGGACAATTTCCTCCAGAAAAGGATTCCTGATCATCAAATACAATGCTCCTCTCAAAAGTATATCTTTTCATAACGGACAATGGGACTCATAAAGCACAAGTTCACAAAGGACATGTTATTCCTAAAAAAGACTCTTCCTCATAAAGGACACTGCTCCCCCTAATAAGGACTCGTGCTTATAAATAACATTGTTCATCTTCTAAAGAACACAGTCTTATAAAGAATATAACTTCTCCTTAGAGAACACCTCTCGTAAATTACATTTTTAGTCCAAAAAGACTCATCCTAATAAAGGACACCGTGCCTCCAAAAGAACAAAATTCTTAATAAGGACATTGTTCCTGAAATAAATGGTCTCCTACACATATAGGACAATTTTCTTCCTAGTAATGACACTTGCCTATAAAGGACAAAGTTTACACTACTACAGAGCTTCTACGTACACACAACAATGTTCCTTTTACAAACAAGGAACACCTGTTAGTAAATGATACAAATGAACATCTGAGTGTAAAAGTAAGCTTGTCGTACTACAAACGTGCACCTGTTTATAAAGGATACTGTTCCTTGTAACAAGAACACCTGCTCATAAACAACAATCTTTACCGGTTCATTTTGTTGCTTTTTCATATTTCAATATTGACAACAAAACTGGTGTGCGTTTAAAGATTGAAAGTTGTTTCCTTACTTGTAAAAATATTCTTCTTTTCTCCGTCGTTCTCCTTCTTCATTTCCAATATAAAGGCATCGATAAAATCCTCGATTTTTCCTTCATCGAATTTCTGCAAGTGTTCCTCAATGAGTTCTTTCACATACTCTTTCACCACTTGTATTTTTTGAGTAATGTTTTTGATTCCAGAGAAATCTCCTGGGACGAATCTTAATACGGGCATGAATGTCACCAGAGATCCAACTGAGAAGTAATTTTGAAAGGAATTAAACCCATCCATTAGTGTTTTAAACCTAGGATCGTCGTGGCTAAAGTGTCCACCGAAAACGAGATATGAAATTACATTTCCAACACTTGTCTGAATAGGCGGCATCATTTGAAAATGCTTTTGGTTGAGATTGTCAATTTCAGAGAGAAAAAGCTTCACTTCCACGTGAATTTTCTCCTCGAGTTTGGACTTTCCGAATCCAAAATTCCGGAGCGTCACGAGAATAAATTTCCTTTGATTCTTCCATGTGTCTCCCGAAACTGCTACAATACCTGTTAAAAAATCAAGCAATAACTGTTTTTGTTTATCTTTCGACAGAATGGAATTCAGCGATATTTTATCATAATTTTTGTACAGACGTTTTGATGCGGTATAAGAAATGATCTTTTCCGTTATGACTGCGACGGTTTAAACAACCTAAAAAGGGAAATTTACTGCTTAAATTAATTGAAAGTTATTTTTCAGGCTATGCAGTTTGTAAAACTTAATCGATATTTTTTTAGCATAAAATCCATTATTTTTCTACACAGATTCTGAGCTGGATCACTGTTGCAGTATTTAGGGCAAATTCTCATCTCCGTCGATGTGAAACATTTTTTCCCACTCGAAGTGCAGAAGCTTCATACATGAGTTGTATATATTTAGTTAATATCATAATGACGTATGCTAGGGCGCTGTCATTTATTTATTGATGTTTCTATTTCTACATATAACTGTTCCGTATAGACTTGCTTATAAGTCGAGTGCAACTGAAAACAATAGATACCTTGATCAGTTCTAACTTTATTTTTTTTTACAGATTACTTATAACACACTGCATAGACCGAAATGTGCTTGTACACAATGCGACGGCAGGTCTGGATCGCAGTAAGTTGCAGTTGGAACCAACTTATAAGCAAGTATATCCGGTAGTTAATTGTTTGCTAGTTTGATTCGACATTTGCGTTGCAGATCATTACACATATATAACATTTAATCTGTAGTACGTTTGAACATGAAGCTCTTCTAACTTTCCCAACCTTTTTATCTTTCAATCTCATGTTTTTGATCATAACTGGTACCGTATACGCTAGCTACAAATCTGGGTATATGCAGTTTGCTAATAGAAACGGTTCAACAAATAACTTATACGCATAAGATAAATGCTCCTCACAGAGATACTGCGGAAGAAAGGAAAGAGCATGGAACGTTTGCATAAGCATCGAGAATTGTTTGCTTTATAATATAAACTATAACACATGCCTATTTCATAATGTTCGTGTTATATATGTTATCGCATGACTACTGTTTTATATCTGCTTGTAAACCTATACCTTTCCTCGTTACACATCCATTTAATTTATATTGTTTTATGTGGTGTTTTGATACATATTTTCAATCGATATTTCTACACGCATACCAAGAACGGATATATTTATGTTATTTCACTGACAACAATGCATCCATTATTCTCGATGCAAAATATCAAACATTTATAAGTCCCTATTTGTTTTGAATTCATTTCGTACTGTATATTGTATAGGTACAATATTTGGAAAGCTCAAAAGTGGGTATTTGAAATGCAAAATCACACACGTGATTTGTTCTGCGTCAGGGAAGAAAATGACTCGATTGATATTGCTGATGAACGTATCTCTATTTGTAGTCGACGTAACTCTCCTCAAAACAAAGCACTATGCAGTCTTTTATTTTAGATAATAACACATCTCTAAGTGAGAAATGAGGACATAACATTATGTAAAGCGAATGTTCACAGTCCGATGCTTGTGAATGTACTTAAAATCACATCACAACACAATTTTGAGGTTGTGTTAAATAACATTGGTGGTTTTTTGTGTATATTTTACATATGCATTTATACTCATTTTAGAATGAATTTTTTTATAAACACACCCTTAGAATAGCATCAATCGCTTGCCTTGAAAAGACTCTCAATTTGTCCAATACGTTTATATTTGTTGCTGTCAAATCATCCAATATTTTTATTCGCTGTCCAACAAGGCTCTCGAAAGGTATAAACCATTTCACTCGTTTCATTATTTCATTTAGCATACATAAAAATTCTCCTATTTATATGTAATGTGAAACTTCGACATGTTAAACAAATAATATTATCATACAGGTTAGATAATTTTTAATTGGTACTCTACGGAGATTCGAATCCAGGTCCGCGAGTAAACGGCACCCATCGCTTGCCTGCACGCACCAGCCCATATTCCTTCACAATTAAGCGTGCGTAGCAGACACACTCGCATGACGACCTGGGTTCGAGTCTCCGTAGAGTACGAATTAAAAATTCTCTAACCTTTATGATAGTATTATTTGTATTAAATATTCATTCTGCCTACTATTATCAAGCATTCCTCTATAGAATCCAGGGATAGCACTTTCCGTTCTGTCTGGTGTATATTTATAATTCTATATAATTAATCCTATATACCTTGATTTCTTTCATAGGAATCCGGAATGACTGTGTAGATACATGAGAATTAGTTAGCAGGTCGTCATGCGAGTTTGTCTGCTACGCACGAGTGCATATAACACCGATTCAGCCGCATCATTTTTTGGTGATGTGTGCTTAGTCGTGAAGGAATATGGGCTGGTGCGTGCAGGCAAGGCGATGGGTGCCGTTTACCCGCGGACCTGGTTTCAAATCTCCGTAGAGAACGAATGAAAAATTCTCTAACCTGTATGATAGTATCATTTGTATTAAATATTAATTCTGCCTACTATTATCAGGCATTTTTCTATAGAATCCAGGGATAGCACTTTCCATTCTGTCTGGTATATATATACAACTAATGCTATCATAGAAGTTAGAGAATTTTTAATTTGTACTCTACGTAGATTCAAAGCCTGACTGCAGGTAAGCGGTACCCTTCGCCTTGCCTGCACGCAGCAGTCCATATTCAATCACAACTATGAACACATAAAAAATGATGCTACTGTAGACGCTACTGTCGTACAGTACGAATTAAAAATTCTCTAAATAGCATAGTATTATCTGTATTAAATGTTAACTATACCTATTGTTATCAAGCATTCTCCTGTAAATCCATTGATAGCACTTTCCGTTCTGTCTGGTATATATTTGTAATTTTCTATAATTAAAATTATATACCTTGATTTATTTCAAAGGATTCAGGAATGGCTGTTTAGACAGATGAGAAATAATTACCAGGTCGCCATTCGAGTATGTCTGCTGATCACTTGTGTATTTGACACCGACTCAGTAGCATTATTTTTATGTGAGCGAAGACTTTGAGTGCGACGTGTATGTTTGTACTTATCAAGTCACTTCACACCGCACTGCATACACAGATTCCGAAAAGAATCGTATAGGAGAAGGTAAATGACGTAAATATAATACATTCATATCAGTTAATCTCAATTCATTTTCAACATGCTCACTATTCCTCCTAAACCAAAAATTCTCAAGATGTTAAACTGGCAAAATATGTAACATGTCGATTTTTTCCGATAAGTTTAAAATGCAGCTAACTTGTGTACATGATATCTGATCATAATAAGCGTTATAAATTATTTGTTTTAGTAGTGCCAGCATGCGCAGAAGTGTGATCCAGGGCAGTTAGCTCCAAGTCTTACGTCCATGGGTTCCAGATCTCACAGAGCTGGATGTATCAAAACTGTATTGAAACGTAACTGCTAGAATTCATGAACAGAAGAGAAAGATTATATATATATATATATATATATATATATATATATATAGAGAGAGAGAGAGAGAGAGAGAGAGAGAGAGAGAGAGAGAGAGAGAGAGACCTTTTCCGCCATTAAGAATTAATATCGCAAGACTGGTTGCTGGTCTGTCCGAAAATTCTGCCCCACGTTTGATGAAGAATTCTCATATGGCGTCAAATCCACAGACGACAATCGTTGAACTGGGTCCCAAATACAATCTGTAGATGTCGCCATATTTCTTTTCTTAAATCTGGGTTACTCTGCAGCTCCCTTATATTACTCACCAGAGGGATCCAGGCGGGCCCAGGGGGCATTTTACCCTTATGGCGATGTCGAAAGCACAGAATTGCGAGAAAACTAACAACCGGTAATCCAAGAGACGTGGAAAGTATGTTAAGCCCAAAGAGATCTGTATACATCTTGTAGGCTACTCCAAGATTATTTTTGAACCAAGGAAAATTCTATAGGCTAGTTTTAGACAAGTATTTAAGTTCAAATATCTGCACAGCCTTCAAGTTAGAACATAATGTTTCAATGACTTACACAAGTATATAAGTGGATTCAATAGACACTCGAGGGTACAATATCGTCTGGTCCATAATGTAGGAACACACTGGCCTAATACAGGCTAGTTCTTCTTATTGACTCTATCAAGGGCGTAACGACAGGTCGACCAAAAAGCGGGACGTAGTACTGCTGGATGGTTAATATGTTAATTTGCAGTGTCGGTCGTTAGTACAAAGAATCTTTATGCAGCAGTAATATAAAGAGTGTTATGTATTTAGTTTTCGTATAGTTCTTATTGCTTACTAGTTCAAATGGACTTGGCTCTTGAACAAAAATAGGATAGAGTGATGTTTTATGAATGTTATATGATAAAACTACAATAAATCATGATTGCATTTAAAGTGGTGACACATCATTATTTACAATAGATTGTGGATGTATTTTTCCCTAACTCGGCCCTTTCTCAGATTTTACTATTTTTCAAACGTATTTACAATAGGGTTACTTCGTAGAACCGTCTTTAATAATAATTTTCTAAATCTGACTTCTTCACTAGTGCTTCATAGAATGGTCGTTACTGCGTTTTTAATGTAAATGAGCACGACATACAACGGAAAACACTAAAAGAGGACGTGTCTGACTGTCTGTCTTTCTGCCTCTCTGTCTGTCTCTCTGTGTGTTTTATTGCCAGAGGGCCACAGACCACCTAGTCAATCTGGCCCCTGTGGCGATAAAAGATACAAAACCTGTCAACATATGATAGAGACCAGGACATTTTCTAGCACAGTGACTAGGGATAAACTAAACATACATGGTCCAAACAAAACGTGCAAAACAGAGAATGTAATTTATCTCATCACATGCAAAATCTGTAGCCTTCAGTATGCAGGAGAAACTGAAAAGCTAAACAAAAGGATCAACCGTCATAGATTGGACTGGATGGCAAAGAAGCTGTAGGACACACGGTACTAATGGTATGGAAAAATGGGAACCAGCCTGGAAATGGGTGAACATTTAATAGAGTATATATGGGTTTGGGTGGCCAGGATTGGTTAATAATGTAAGTTATGTTTTAGGAAAAAGAATCTTTTGAAAGCTTATCCTAGTTGTAAGTGAAAAAAAAAATAAATAGAGGCATTGTTTTATTGATGGAATTCCAGTCCTTTAACAGTCTTGAGTTTGGAACACTCATTACTAAAATTAGCACCTGACTCTTTGGTACGGAATTGAAAGCACGTGTTTCAAACACATGCAGGTCCAGAAATTGCCGCGACTCATATCCTTTCCTCTACACAGAAACTGACATCCAGGTTTCATCTATACTGATAAATATAGGTTTGATCACGGGCACTTGGAAATTTTAAATTATTGAATTTTTGACATCATGGTGTTTGCATAGGTTTACTATGGGAACTGAATTAGTACCGTGACTCCTGTACAGAATCCCGGTCGCAGAACACTTCTCCTCCCCTGAGCACACTTTCAGTGATATAACACTTATGGCAATTGCTATCAACCCAACTGGAGTTCCGAAACTAGGAAAGAAAAGGAATCTTACTGAATACGCCGCCTTAGAACACTGAAACCAAGCGGTTTAAATCCAAGAAGACTAGAAAAAGACAGCCATGCACAAATAAAATTATCTATTGCAGCAGACACATTTTCTTTTAAGAAAATTCTCTAAATATACTTGATAGCCTTCAATTACTACTATAACAATGAAAAATCCGGGATATAATTTGCGCTTACATAAATGTACACAAAATGACAGATGCAGTTATGGCTCATCGATTTCTAGGTTAATACAAATATTTTCCAGTATCCGCAACAAGTTGATACAAACTAGTTGAAACATAATACATTTAAAGGTTTAATTCCTGTAGAAACAGCCATGTGAAGTTTTGCAAACACTACGGTTGTTCTGTTTTATTTGTTTTGCCTTGTATATGTTTCGTACATGCCTTTGAAAAAGACTCATTAAGAGTCGAAAGCGCTCAGGCTAGTTAGATACTAGTTTTGCACTGTTTGTTGTCAGTTTATTGCATTTATCTTAATCAATCCCTGACACATGTGATCCCTTGCTGGATCTAGTGCGCTTGAAAGGACTGTTATTCGCCATATGATTTGTATTCTCTCTCTCTCTCTCTCTCTCTCTCTCTCTCTCTCTATATATATATATATATATATATATATATATATATATATATATATATATATATATGAATAAAGTGCTCTGTTAGTGTGTTATAGACGTGTAAGAGGAAGAAGTTCGTGTTGTTTTTCTCCGATTATATTTACCAAAACTGATATATGTGTTATTAGTTATTTTATATGTTTCTTCAATTTCGTAAACATTTTTTTTAAAGAAAAAATATCGGTATCAGGCGTAAACAGCTTTCTTTTGTATCACTGAGAATTGATTTCTTGGTGAAATTATACAACTGATGCTAATGGTCTATTTTAGTAAAGAAGAGTAGTTCGTATTCCTAGATTTTCTTTAGCTAAAGATATAGAAGTTACCATTTCAGAAAAAACTAATTGTAACATTCTGCACCATTATATCAAAACTGCAAAGTTCACAACCTTCATATCAGAAATTCTAATTCATCTTCATTCCATCGGTATCTACCTGCATTATTCAAAACGATGTCTGAATAATAATAATAATAATAATAATAATAATATATAGATAGATAGATAGATAGATGTGTGTGTGTGTGTGTGTGTGTGTGTGTGGTATAAAACTTTGACGAGTGACAAAAACACGAGTTAAAATACATCGCATTTGGTACCTCAAGATGATCTTGCTCTAGAATCGAGGTTTAAAATATTAAACACATTCTTCAGCTCAACAGCCTCACCGATCCCCTTTTCGCAAATTCACCTCATTCACTTTCATGGTCTGATCATATACTTGCTTTAAGAAAGCGATAGGATTGGTTTGACCTAATTTGTCACAGTAAACTGCATTTTGATAGTTTCCAAACTATCTGAACACATTTGAAAGCTAAGCACGTCCGATTCAGCTATGCATCACAGCGGGTTATTTGTTGTCAAGGAATTTTGGAGAACTAATTTCGAAGATACGAGAACAAGTCTTGCCAGATTTATTCATCAAATATTAATATCCATGTCTGGAGTGTGAGGCAGCTTCTATTTCTTCGCTCTATTTCACAAAGGCACAGACTTTCTTTCTTAGCATGGCATGATTGGAAATCTAATATTTTCACAAGTGAAACTATAGGGATATAGGTTTACGTATGAAAATATAGGAGTAAAAAACATATGGGAATTAGTTCGATTATAAGTTGCTATATTTCACATTTGCAGTTAATGCGTCTCTAATGGTAGCATAGACTGATTAGAAAGTGTCCATATTTCACTGAAGTATATGATACAGGGTATGTTTGATTACATTTCTCGACAATGTAACATGATTATTTTGCGTTGGAGTGATTAAACTTCCCCTTAACATACATGCACATATAAATTTGTTTCGCTCTCACACTATCTTTCTCTCTGTCACACACACACACACACACACACACACACACACACACACACATTTGCACACTTGTGTCACACAGATAATATTAGTGCACAAGATAATTTGCCTTCTCACCAGCACTGGTTATTTTATCTTATGTACATGTCTAACTGCTATTTCCTAATTGTACAAAATATGGAGACCAATTCAGTGCACATTCATTCATTTTGGAATAGGAAACTTCTGATGATGCCAGCGTATAAATATTATTGTTTTAAAAGTCGGTTTACGAACATATCAGAAACACGGTAACATGATTCTATGGATGCAATATTTCCAACTTTACACTATGTGTTGTGCGTTCCATATTTTGAACTCCTGTACAAAACCGAACACAAATTATAGTCACGTTGCGGTACAAGTAAATATACGTATTGTATTTTTTGCATCACGCTCATTATATTGTAGTATTTAATTTTAACAGTTGATTTATATGTCATTGGAAAAAAAAAAAAAAAAAACGAAAAACATGTGCATCGGGCCAGAGCCGGATTTAGGAGCATTTAGTAATAAGGTATTCAATGCTGACAATAAGCAGATGTGGATTGTGGAGGGGTCATCGCCTTGGGTACCGTTTAGTGTAAGGCCTGTGTAAATTAGGATATTGACCCATAGAAAACCTATGCAAGGGTGACGCTTCGACTGAGAATAATCACCTTCTACTCATTGCAAAATGACCTAGTTTTTTAAGCTTGACCCAATGAGAGGTCATTTTTCTATGATTTGTTCTGAGTTTTACCATGTGAATAAATTTCAAATTTAAAATCAAACGTAATCACTCAATTAAATGAATTTGTCAGAATCTTTTAGCATACATAATTGTCAAAATATACATGTATACATTGGTCGGAATAATTGATGGCGAAACGGGAGATGAATACTCCATATCAAATGTAAAATGTATGGAGGTTTAATAGCACTATAACTACTAGAATGTGGAAATGTTTCTCTTCGTTTGAAATCAGAAACTGGGTTGACGTTTAATCGAAACCAATTGACGGATACACTCACAATTATCACAGATCAGACATGACCACAATCAAGGTGGGCAAGGTAGAAAAAAATCAAATGTATGATTCAGTCTATTCTCTTACTTGACAACTGTTAGATCTGGGACTCCACAATCAAAAAATGGTAAAACCAGTATTTCAAAATACTGCACCATATCTGCAAAAGGATACCCACCTAATTTTACCGAAGAAAGATTCAATATCAGGTGATCCTGTTGTCTTCAAACTCGGAGACTGAAAGGGAGATATTAACGTGGGCAGGTTTTACTGGCAGGAGCTATCCCTATACGAAAAAAAGGACTTTGTGTGCAAAGTCGAACATATTTTGAAGTCGATGAGAAAGTAAACACTATGCTTGGTTACCAGCAGAAGTCATTATTCCGTTAAAATGAATTGCGGAACTGTCATAATAATATAATCCAAAATGTCTTTGACTGAATGCACTCCAATTCCAGAATATTGATTTAGTATTAATGAGCACTTTGTAATTCCAGTGAATAATTCAATTAATTAAAACCATCCAAACTAAAACCTGAAGACAACAATGAGATTCATTTCACCCCGGATGTTAAGGTATGTATGAGTAAAGTAAACAACATTGATATAAGAAAAAGTAAGATAAAATATTAAAACCCGGTTGTAGGTCAATTTCCATTCTAAAACATTCAAAGTTTATGAATTTCCACGTGAAAAAATACCTTCCTAGACTCAGATTAAAATAAACATGTTAATCTCCAATAATAATGACCTGAATATTTAATTTGTAAAAAAGATAGATATTTGGTATGGATTATTTTGTTTACAAAAGGAATGTCACTAGTCAGGTAGACCATGAACTTGATTTTCGACTAAGGTCAACTGCAAAATACATATATACATAACATATGACCATGGAGAAAATCAACAAACAATACAAATTAAATATGCATAGCAATGTCACCTTTTGAATCAGACGTAATAAGTCCGAAAGTAACATAAGCCTCAATAGATGGGATACAATCAGCACAAATATCACGATGGTTTAGGGAGTCCACGTGAACGGATTTTTCAGTTTACTAAATATAGCTTAAAACTAATGCCACCTGTAGGCAGCAAGGGCAGTTAGTGGGCAAGAATTATTGCCTTTAATCTGTAATTTATCGACAGAAAAGATGAATTTTCATCTTTCGAGTGCTGGATTCGGGACGTAATTAGACTTGTATTCATAACGTTAATGTGATCGAAAAACGATTTCGAAGGACAAAATAATGTTCCTCTCAAACAAGTAAGCCGATTCATAAAGGGCAATGTGTCTCCTAGAAAAGCACACCTGTTTATACGGGAGAATATTCCACCTATAAAAGACTCTCACTGATAAAAGACAATACTCTGTTGAAAATGTACACCTTTTCATAAAGAATAAAATGCCTTCTTAAAAGCACACTAACCCATAAAAGACAATGTATCTTAGCAAAAGGATCAATCATTATAAATGAAAATATTTCTACTAAACAGGACACATCCTCTTAACGCATATCGTACTTCTTGGAAAGGATTCGTGTTCATCAAGGACTTTGTCCATATACGTGCTTTTAAAGGACATTGCTTTTAGGTTGATTTTGGTAGTTTGCGTATTTTGGTAGTGACAATAAAATGGTTAGATGTGAAAGGTCAAAATATTTCCTCACTTGTAAAAATACTCTTCTTTCCTCTGTCGTTCGCATTCTTCATTTCTGATCTTAAAACAAAAAAAAATCAAGCAGTCACGAAATCCTCGATATTTCCATCATCGAACATCGTCACGTGTTCATTAATTAGTTCATTCACAGAATCATTTCCACTTGCATTTTTCGAGTAATGTTTCTGACTCCAAAGAAATCTCCTGGGAAGAATCTTAATATGGGCATGCATGTCACTTGAGATCCAGCTATGATGAACTATAGAAAGGAGTTGAAGCCATACATTATTGTTTTAAACCTAGGGTCTTCGTAGCTGGAGTGGCCACGGAAAACGAGATGTGAAGTAACATTTTCAACACTTGTCTGTAATGGGGCCATCATTTAAAAAGGCTTTTGCTTGAGTGTTTCTATTTCGGACAGAAATAACTTCACTCTCGTGAAAATCTTATTTTCCAGTGTTGACTTCCCGATTCCAAAATTCCGAAGAGTCACAAGAATAAATTTGATTCCTCCACGTATCTTCCGAAACTGCAGTGATTCCTATCAACATTCAAGAAATAACTGCTATTGTGATTTGTTTTAGAATGGAATAAATAGATGCTTGAGTTTCTTTTATACAGACGACAACCATGATGAATGCGGTGAAATATTTCGTCTTTCCAGTTACGCTTACGACTCTTTAAGATAATAAAGATCCTTCGGTTTACTGCTCAAATTCACTGAACTTAACTAAAATATATAAGGCTATATATTCGATAGTCTTTAAAGACCAGGTACATTGTTTTCTACATACTGAGATTCCAATTTCGATGACTGTCGCTAGATAAAGGTCGAGTTGTCATCTCGATCAGATTTAAATGCTGTTGGTGTGAAACCTTTTGTTTCCATTATTCAATATGTGCATTATCCTATAAGACTATGTTCTTATATATTTATTCATCTATTTATATCGACATGTACCGGCATTTAATTGTATAATTGTTTGGTTCAACACTTGCATGTCATCAAGTTGCAGCACTGAAATCGTAATATGCTTGACCATGTGACTTTTCATTGCATTGATCGGAATAAATCCCATTCTTGTTAAATAATATATTTGATCAATACTAGTAAATCGTCATCAAGAAATATTGGTAAGGAAAAGAGAAAAGTGTATGCAAGGTTGGCAAAAGCATCGGAATTTAATTATTTTATGCTGGTTCTGGAACATTTAATATAAAACTAATTTACATGTTAATTTTTAAAATAAAGTAGTATATTGCATTGCAATGGATATAATTTTATATAAGACATATACCCATTGTTTTCTTGATAACTTTTAATTTTGCATTTTTGATCTAGTTTTTTTTTATATATATATTCAATCCTTATGCAAGCATGCCATACCCTGTCAAAGATTTCTCGTATGCCTAATAAAACAATGTTTTGAATTCTATTTATACCGTATATTGTAGGTTCGAACCCCGGCCAAGTCATACCCAAGACTTGCAAAATATGATACTAACAGCTGCCTCGCTTGACGCTCAGCATTAAGAGGTTAGCGTTAGGACTGATCGGCCTGGTGTCAGGATAATGTGACTGGCTGGGACATCATGCTACATGTCTGCGGAATGATGCCCCAGTGCTAGACATCGCTATGAACTGCCACACTGCAGACATCGTAGCAATATGACTGAAAACTGTTAAAGCTACGTTAAAAATCCAAATCTCTCTCTCTCTCTCTCTCTCTCTCTCTCTCTCTCACACACACACACACACACACACACACACACACACCGTATATTGTATGCGACAATATGTGGAAATCACATAAGGGGGCACCAGCAATCCTAAGTGTATTTATTAAGCTGTTATTTATGGAATGTGGCATCATTGCTTCGTAGAGCCCGGATGAAATGTTTCCAGATATGGACAACGCGTTTAAATGTAACAGGATGTCATGGTCCTGATTTACATATAAAATTATATATTTATTTGTCTAAAACTCGCATCAAAAATGTAATTTTGTAAAGCTCAATCTGATCATATCAATACCCAAGTAATACAAATACAAAATACAGAAAGTGATGGTGAGGATTCAGACGAATTCATCTATTACGAACTATAAAGAAAGCTGTTAACCCACATTACAGGGTTTCTTTTTCTTAACGTTAAATGCGTTTCTTGCATGTAAGCACGAGAGAGAGAGAGAGAGAGAGAGAGAGAGAGAGAGAGACAACATAACGTTTGATCAACGTCACTCTTATCTTAAGTCGCCAACCTGGATACAGGCATTGATAATTAAAGAGTATGTATTTTTTAAACGTGTTATATTTATCTTCAGTTTGGAATTCGTCTACTGACAAAAATAAAACTGATTCCACTCTTTATTTGAAATAAGTAGAAAGGTAAATTGCTGTGCGGTAGTTCATGTTGTATTTAGTATTTATATAAAAAGTTAAGTTATTTCCTGTTAATAACGTATTTTTTATTATCTTCCTGTTTATCTATTGTCGAATCTACACATAATTAACATGTATGAACTTAATTCTTCAGATATTTAACAGACGGAAAGTCGAATGAGTGAGCATTCCTGCAATAAAGTGTGTGAAGACCTTAGAATTAATAGACAACTTTCACGATTAACAAGAAATCATACGGACCTACTGTGCTGAGTGAACAAATTTTTACAAGGGATACCTGTTTAAAGCCTTGAAAATGCAAAGTCACATTAATAACAATTAGTGCAATTAGACATAGATTTTATAGCCTCGGCAAACATGTGGTTTAGCCATTTCGGGCGATTTACAAGGCATTATATATATATATATATATATATATATATATATATATATATATATATATATATATATATATATATATATATATATATATATATATATATATTCAGCTTACAAGTTAGACAAGGGGGAAGTAGATTTGAACAAGAAGAAATTCCAAATTAGATAAAGCTTTAAAACAAACAAAATAAAATAACAAAACTGGAGGATATTTCTTGTACTGTAAATAGAATCGTATCTACCGTAGATTCCCATTCCACAACTAAGTTTGCATAATAGGAGGCATTTCAAGTACTTGCCAAAGATGAAGATATCCAATATGCATGTATGCCCTGACGAAGCTAACTGCTACCTGCAGTAATTGTCATGTAGATTGAAAGAATGTATTGTACCAAATTTTCAGCTGCATTAACTGAAAATAATACATAAAAGTTTATCTTCTAATGAAAACATTTAAGTCATGACACCATTTCCGTACTTTCACCAGTCCAGTTTTGTTTTTTTTTATAATAGTACATGTAAACTCATCAGATGACCGAACCGGCAATTCTAGCTATATTTATTAAGCTATTGGCTCTAGAATGAGGCACCACGTGACTCATAGGGCCTGCGTGAAAAGAGTAAGTAAATGGTATAGGTAAACACGTGTCTAGATCCGGAGAAAATGTGTCGCATGGATATGTATATAAGGGTTACAAGTACTAAACAGGTTGGCCTAGCAGTAGTTGCATATTGGATAGCGCTGTGTATATTTCATTGTTTGGAAACATGTTAAGCAAACAAATTAAACGTGTCTGGCAGATTGAAATACCCTAATACTTATATTAACGTACTAACGGGGTTGGGGTGAGGCAGACGGTGCGGATGCCCCAGGTGCAATAGGTCTTGGTGTACCAAACCCTCGTGCGCCAGAGATCTTGGTGCGCTAAAACCCCTTTGAGACATCATCCTCGCCGCAGGCACCATTTACGCCATTGAATACTTATGTGTGATTTCTTTTACCATTCTTGTATGAAAGCAGAATCTGTCTCACATATTAAAGCTACTATAATAGAATTTTGTATATTTTGATATAAACACCTGAATTGTCTCAGCATTCTTTGCTCGGAAATCTTTAATCCCTAGCAATACACGTTTGCGATTGCGTTTCCGTGTGCAAGTCTTTGAATATTAAACGGCATTGTGCACAACTTAACATGAGCAACCTGCACTAGGTCTATGCACTGAAGCTGAGTCATCGTTTCATGCGATGTAATGGATGACCACGATTACATAATTATTTTGCTGTGACTTGTAACTGGGGCAATAAAACTTAATCCGTCTACTACAACCCACGACGTGGGCAATGCACGACGACCACGGTGTCATGTCCGTTACGGACCCATTGTGAAAAGGATTAAGGTACACCGTAGGAACGTGGATTTTTATAAAAACACGATGCATGCTCTGTGTGTGTGCATATATATATATATATATATATATATATATATATATATATATATATATATATATATATATATATATATATATATAATTATTATTATTATTATATGAACTTCATGACACAAATTAAAGGAATTCCAGTACAATATTCTATGCATAACAAAGGTAGCAAAGTTCTTCATGAAACATTATGGAGTTGCTGAAAAGGATTTTCGTGAATTTTATTGGAAATCATTGCGTGATTTGCTACAGCAAAGAGCTGGTGTAGTTCAAGAACTGAATCAAAATAATGTCATGAATGTTTCTATTTTATATTCCACATTATTCATATTATTATTCATATTATTATTATTATTATTATTATTATTATTATTATTACTTTCATTATTAAATGTTATATTAATTGAGTTAGCCTTGAAACACGTTCATTGAACTTTGAAAGTACTGTTGGCGAATTTCTTCAAACTGATATGTATATGGCAATATTTTAAATTTAGATAAGTTATTTTAAGTTTGGAGCTTTACGGTACCGCATTGCGAATAGTTTATTAAGTTTCCATGGCAACTGGGATAAAAGCGTTTTGCCCAAGGATACATCATCGTTACCGATACAAGCTTGCATTATGATAGGATTCGAAAGAAAATGGTCACTGGTGTACATGTATTTCAAACAAGGTGTACATTTTTCTAATTCATGCAGTTGTATATATTATACGTGCCCACACATATATTATCACCTTCAAAATTATGTAGATATATTAGTATTGCATAACATGTATTCTGAGATACTGAATCATCATGAAGTGATTATAACATGTATTAGTATGAATAATCATATTTGTCGCAACAGTTGGAATACTGCTCGACATCCTTAAGATTAAGGACCGCGGTAGGTGGTCCAGTATCTGTTTCCCAGGTGTACTTCTTACAGCTGCCATCTGTTTACTGTATTAGAAAATATACGTAAAACATGAACGAACTTTCTCAAATCCCGATACACGTGGTTGCTGTTTTCCCATCATATAACAGAAACTCAACTGGTGAAAAATAAATTTACAAGTACCGCAGTGTGAAAGTCTGTTTGAGTTTGCACAGGAGGACGAAATGTGGGACGCATTATGTAGACTGATTTCGAATAGAAAATCCTGTCATACAGTGTAATACATAAACAAATTGCCTAATTTTTAAATGTTGTCAGCCATATTTGAGCTTTTATGGAATGTCTAGGGCACTTATTATAACGCACGTCTTCGGACATGGACGGTCTTTTTGGGTTGTTTTTTTTTTTTTCTGTTTTTTATTGTGGAGAGGCTGCGTGGAATTAAAAAAGGGAACTTACCTTGTTTGCTTGAAGAAATGCAACAAAACTAATGGTAAATGTATTGAGCAATATTTTATCATACACAAGATTTATTTAGATTATGGTAATTATGTGCAATATATCAGCATCTCATGAAATAAAAGATGCAACTATTTCTGCAATTAAGTCTTTATTCCCCCTTCCTATCTCGATCACATAAGTGTGAATTGAATTCGATGTTTGAAAACCATATGCAAAAACTTGTTTCGTTCATAGTCATCGGAAACAGAGTATGGAAGCAAGAAACACCCGCCCCCACCAGTGACTCGTACAAATGAACGCAAAACAATCAGCTCGTTTCCAATAGTAGCATTTCCTTAGTTAGATTTGTAAAATCTCACATTGGAAACTCTTAAATGTGTCCCCAACGGAAAAACTTTCCCTCAATGAGCTTGCCTTCATGTTTACACTCCACCCAACTGCTGCGTAAACAATATGTATGGACCGATCCCTGCTTTCGTATATTATATAACCACGTCTAGCATGATGTTTTGTAGTTTGTAACTTCATCACATATCATCCATACAACAACACTCTGTCCTTCAATTTGATCTAGTATTGCGCGTTTAAAAGAGTCAGTAGTAAGATACATACGAAAACAAAATACATTGCGTAGCAAGTAAATACCAAGAATGTTCTAATTATTAAACTTCTTTCTAAGTTGTTTGTACCAAAGATTGACAAGAAAACTGACTTAAGGTGTCCTTCACACAACAGCACTGCGTCCCAGTTTATTGTCGATAAGGCCAACGCAATTCTGTGATAAACTGACCTACATTTTGACCTGTAAATTGCAATGATATTTATGAGACAGTGTTGTAAGGCTGTTTTACAGCCATATTGTACGTCCGAGTGAATCCATTTGTTCCTTCGGGTCTAATGGTGGAAATTATTGAAACTACATTCTGTGTATTGAACACTGCTGAGAAATTTTTAACTTAGATCATTATTTAAAATTTGCCTATCTAACTCGCTGTGTAGCTCTATCCACTAGTCTACCTTAGTTATATATGACGTTGGAGTGGCCTACGAGATGTATACAACTCTGTTTAGACTTACACTTTCCACGATTCTTGGATTTCTGATTGCTTGTTTGTTCGCAATTATATTCTTGAAACAGCGCAATAGTGGCAAACAGCTCCCTGGGCCCGCCTGGATCCCTCTGGTGGGTAATCGAAGGGAGCTGAAGAGTGACCCAGATTTCAGAATATCCCTAAGAAGGCTACAGAAGAAATATGGCGACATCTACAAATTGTACCTAGGACCAAGTCCAACAATTATCGTCTGTGGTTATGAGGCCATAAGAGAGATCTTCATCAAACGTGGGGTAGAATTTTCAGACAGACCAGCTGCCATTCTTGGAGCAATTATTCTTAATGGCGGAAAAGGTCACCCTTCCTTTTGTCTACGTCTCTTTTTATTTTTTCTCTCTCCCTCTGTATATTCATTATTTTCGTCTTCTCTTGGAACTGGTAGTCAATGGTCAATAATAATTTGATAAAACTATAGCAGTAGCAGGAGTTTACCTTTGTTTAGTCTGGAATCTACCACAGCTGAAGTATTTCATGTCCGTGTGGGTTTGAACCCACGGAAGTTGGATCTTAGAGCTAACAGCCTTTGACCTATGTTTTAGATCTGTCGTCTATGTAGGCATACACTGTTAGAAGAATCAAGTTTGTACTCATTCTGCACTCGTGTTATTTGCATTGCTTACTTGCTTTTACCGCAAAATTATTGTCGTAACTCCCCTCCCAGCTTTGTTGGGGTGGGTGTTATGGGTTTGGTTATCGTTATCTAGAGGTGATCCCGACGGTGTAATTTGCCCGGAACGAGTAAATATCAATATAAAGTGTGAATCTTATGGGTGGAATAGATAAATATCTGAGCAGGTATATAGAACAGAATAACACGAGCCCCCGTTACAAATAAAGACAAAATTTAATCAAAATTCCTAACAATAAAGTTCATAAACAAAAGATATAATGTATTACGATTGAAAGATACACTTCTTTCTTTTTCAATTAACTTATTCAACGAATTTCAAATACAAATATGATGATACCAATAGCCGATCTGTTAAGAGATAAACTTATCTCATCATCAATAGAGTGAAATCGAACACTGCTTTGTACAATTTCATAACCAGATGGTCTTGATTCCGTCCAAATTCCACAGCAACTATCCCTTTTGACTTCCTTGTGCCGGTAAGTCTGGGTCTTCTCCACTTTTGACTTCCTTGTGCTGGTAAGTCTGGGTCTTCTCCACTTTTGACTTTCTTTTCCAAATTCTCAGGTGCCTCGCCTCTTTCGCCCCTTTCAACTCTGTGTCCACTTTGGATTTGTAATACGTAATACGTAGAGCTATCTCACCTTCCAAAATAACAAAAATAAGCGACCTAAATCTTCCGTCACATTATACTGGGGGAATAGATCAATACCCCCCCCCCCCTCGTTATGTCAGATAAATTCTATCCTACTTCAAACAGATCCTACGGCTATCTAGTCTAACTGGCCATGACAGATCGTAACAACCTAGTTTCACAAAATTAATGGTCCGCTAATGGCTATTTCAACACACCACCGAGACATTAGTTCCAGACTAGTCTCAATTACACAAATGAATGAAATTCCTTGCACTACGGTATTTATAACAACAATGAAGTGGTTATCATACGTGAACTCATATATAGGTCGGAGAATGCACACGAATTCTTGCAGCTCATCTCAACTAAAATAAGGCATGAAATTCTAGATACATAATTTTCATTAATAAACGAGACTATACGTTCAAACGAGTCGTCAATGTTTATATAAAGAAAAATATCATTGTACGGACTCAGATAAACGAACTCAACACAGGTATACCATATCAATAAATTAAATCTACGAACTTAAACAAATAAATCCATGCAAATACAAGCAAATAAATCAAACAAATCATCATAGTAGTATCAATGAATTACATAAGATTGTTGCAAATACCTTGTTTTCCCAAGCTCTCACTTCCAGAACCGTGTCTGTCAATTTTTCCAGACAATCGCTCCCCCTGGAGGATTTAAAGAGTGAATTTACTTCTTTTTACGAATGGTGCCCTGTGCCATGCATTTGCAGATAAGGACTGTACGCATGATAATTTTGTATAGTTCCTATCTAATCTAAATATTAACTTTATACTGGTGATGATGCATCTCTTAAGTAACACTGTACATAATCAAAGGTGTTTTACGTGGGTGTCCATTTCAAATTATCATTATACATTAAGATGCAGGTTTACACGATTCCTGATCTTAAATGAAAATAATGATATAATTAAAATAATGTATATCTGCTGATAACCGTGACGAGCAACAAATAGAAAAGTATTTGACGATATGAAAGACTTAACGAGTAACAGATTGTAAACTACTGGACGATTTGACAGCCTTGACGAGTAACACAATGAGAAATGTATTGCATTATTTTTCAAGAAGCAAATAGAGATGAATTAGAAAAGATGTGATATTTATGGAGCAAATTCTTTAACAATTTTTATGTATTTCGTATAAGGAGAGCTCAGGTGCATTATTTGCATCACAGGAATAAATTAATCAATATTTAATCAATGAACCTCAAAATAATGCAATGAAGTAACTTTAAGTAAATTCGCACATATCGGACTCAAAGGAAAAATATAGTGGTTTCACTTTTCACGTCAAGATGTAGTGGAAAGAACTATTTTGATATTGCGTAGGGATATATCTAATCCATTAGTCTTAGACGTATTCATGACGCGTGTGTAGTTTTTGTTTTACGTTTATTAGATGCCACTCATATGTAATTTCCACATAGTGTCGCATACAGTACATACGGTATAAATGGAAATCAAAACAAATAGATGTTTGATACATCGCGAAATATCGGTCTGGGTATAGGATGCTGGCATATGAACTGAACATATATCGAGAACTAGATCAAAGGTGTAAGTTTAATGGGCATGTAATTAAAAAAATTATGGGTATATGCCCTTACATAAAACTATATTCATTGCAATAAAATATGCTACTTTACTGGAACAGTAAACATACAAAATAGTCTTATATTAAATGTTTCAGAACCTTTCATACTCTTTTCTCCTTTCCTTATATACCTCTATTAAGGAAGATTTACTGATAATGTTCAAATACATCATTTGACAAGAATGGGATTCATTCCAGTCATTGCAAAGAGTTTGCTAGCGATTAAAAGCCTCCAGAAATTAGAAAAGCCACATGGTCAAGCATATTACGATTTCAGTGCTGAAACTTGGTAACGGTAAGATATGCCATGCGAGTATTGAACCAAACAATGATACAATTAAATGCCGGTATATGTAGATATAAACAGATGAATCAATAAACCAAAACATATTCTCATAACATAATCAAAAGATCGAAGTACATAGATGAATAGTACTTAAATCCTGTCGAGATGACAACACGGCCTTTATCCTGCGACAGTCATCTCATTTGGAATATCAATATATAGAAAACAATCTATCAGATCTCATAAGATTATCGAATATAAAACCTTACTGATTTTAATTAATTTCAGTTAATCTGAGACGTAAACCGACAGGTCTCTGTTCTTTTAAAGCGTAGTATGCATAACTGGTAAAGACGAAGTCTTTCACCGCATTCAACATGGTTGTCGTCTGTATAAAAGAAACTCAAACATCTATTTATTCCATTTTAAAACAAATCACTATAACAGTTATTGCTTGAATTCTTAACAGGTATCACAGCAGTTTCGGGAGACACGTGGAAGAATCAAAGGAAATTTATTCTTGTGACTCTTCGGAATTTTGGATTCGGAAAGTCAATAATTGAAGATAAAATTCACACGGAAGTGAAGTTCTTTCTGTCCGAAATAGAAAACCTCAAGCAAAAGCCTTTTCAAATGATGGCTCCTATACAGACAAGTGTTGGAAATGTTATTTCACATCTCGTTTTTGGTGGCCACTTCAGTCACGAAGACCCTAGGTTTAAAACACTGATGGATGGCTTCAATTCCTTTCTACAGTTCGTCTCAGTTGGATCTCCGGTGGTATTCTGGCCCATATTAAGATTCATTCCAGGAGATTTCTTTGGAGTCAAAAACATTACTCGAAAAATGCAAGTGGTAAAAGATTTTGTGAATGAACTCATTGAAGAACACATGAAGAAATTCGATGACGGAAATATCGTGGATTTCGTTGATGCTTTTATATCAGAAATGAAGAAGGAGGACGACAGAGAAAAGAAGACTATTTTTACAAGTAAGGAAATATTTTAGCCTCTTACACCTAACCATTTTATTGCCACTACCAAAATATAAAAACTACTATAATGAACCTATCAGCAATGTCCTATAAAAGCAGGTATATGGACAATATCCTTGATGAGCACGAGTCCATTTCAAGAAGAACCTTATCCTTTATGGGCATGTGCTCGTTTTAGTAGGAATATTGTCGTTTAGAAGAATGGGTCCTTTTTAACAGAAACATTGTCTTTTATGGATTAGTGTGTTTTAAAGGAGATATTTTATTCTTTATGAAAGGTGTACGTTTCCAACAAAACATTGTCTTTTATGAGCGGGGGACTTTTATAGGTGGAATATTTTCCCGGATAAACAGGTGTGCTTTTCTAAAAGACGCATTGTCCTTTTAAAACAGGCCTACTTGTATAAGAGGCACATTATTTTGTCCTTCGAAATCGTTTTCCGATCAGATTAACATTAAGAATATAAGTCAAACTACCTCCCGAATCTAGCCCTCGCAAGGGCGAAATTCATCGTTTCTTTCGATAATATTGACAAATAATTCTTGCCCACTATCTACCCTTGCTGCCTGAATATGGCACTACTTATAAGCTATCTGTAGTAAACTGAGATATCCATTCATGTGGACTCACTTAACCATCGTGATATTGGTGCTAATTTCATCCCATCTAGTGAGGCTTACGTTAATTTCAGACTTATTACGTCTGATTCAAATGGGGACATTGTTATGTATATTTAATTTGTATTGTTTATTGCTTCACTCCATGATTATATGTTATGTATATCTGTATTTTGCAATTAACCTTAGTAGAAAATCAAGTTCATGACCAACCTGTCTAGAGACATATATTTTGTAAGCAACATAATATATACCTAATAACTATCTTTGATTATAGATTAAATGTTCAGATCATTATTATTGGAAGTAAACATCTTTATTGTAATCTGAGTCTAGGAATTTATTTTTCAACTTAGAAATTCTTAAACATGTTGACAACTTTGAATGTTTTAGAAATGAAACTGACTCATATCCTGACTCTAGTATTGTGTCATAGCTTTATGTATCAATACTGTTTACTTTACAAATTACTAATTCCTACCTTAACAACAGAAGTGGAATCAGTCTTATGTTGCTTCCGTTTATAATTTTTGGTGGTTTTATTTATTTAAATTATTCATTGGAATTAATAAGTGCTCATTAATAGTAAATCAATATTCTGGAATTAGAGTGAATTCAGTCAAAGATATTTTGGATTATATAATTATGATACTCCAAAAACTGTCAACACATCACCACATTCCAGGTCATTGGCACATTAGGACATTCAATACTATTGGCAGATCAACATGTTCAATATTAGAATCTCTTTGGAACACCACCAGAATTCAAGTGGAACTCTATACATTTGGACTTGTGATAAAAGTCTTAGGACTATTTGGGATTTAATTAACGATACTGTACGTTATTTTTGCATTTCACTTTGTCGAACTCAAAATGTTCGCCATTTCACTCTATCTCAGTCAATAATGGCGATGAGGAAATCAGCCGCCCGCTTCATATCCTGTAATTGCATACCTAGGAACTTGATATCAATTTCACTCCCTCCCGTTCGGCTTAAACATACGTTATGTGGCCTTTAAGAGATTACTCAACTCTGTCGCCTCCCTGTTCCGTGCGACATCGTCTACTCCCACGGCGGCGTACTTGTACGACGTCCTCCAGAAACATATGGCAAATTTTATTCTAGTCAAAGACTAGAACCAACCCATTTCCCTTTTCCATCATCTATATTTAATTATCGGAATAAAAAGTCCGATATTTGTTCCTCCTAACCTTTTGTCTATCTGGTTATGCATTTTATTACCCACTTCAACCTGATACGTCTTCCCATCCTCAAGTGGCCCGATACGTCGATCTAGCAGAGTATATTTCCATCAAGAAATGGATTACAGGCAGGGAGTTTCTGCATCTCCTCAGATTATTTAATGCAGCAACGGACTGAATCCTGCTCGGTTGCCTCTAAATGCGCGCCTTGCTAACGGCCTTGCTCTCTCAATGGCACCCCTTTCGAATGGTCCCTCCATCCGACGCTGTTTTACCAGATTTGCCAGCTAAGGGGGCCACCGATGTTCGATCTTTTTGCAACCCGGTGGAATCACAAACTGCCCACTGTCATTTCCACAGTACCGGGTCTCGAGGCTTTGGTCAGTCGACGCTCGTTTCTCTCATTTCCTAGAGTCTGGATCAACGGTTTTCTCGATCTAGTGATAGATCTACCCAAGAATATCCAGGCGATGCAGAATCTTCTCAAACAGCATCGGACCCACGTGTTTCATCCTTGCCCTTGCTGTGTTCTCCGTCATGCCTTGTCTTTTTCCGGAGCGCCTTGCAGCAAAATAAATTCAGCCCTCCAGTTTTGGAAAGAAGTACACTAGCTAGAACACATTCTGTCTTAAAGGCGTACGAAATGAAGTGGCTCCGTTTTAGGAACTAGTCAAGGAAAAACCTTTTTCTCCTATAACTATTAAGGGTACCGTTTTATCATATCAGACACGTTCCATCATCATGGCAGGGAGGATCTTGGTCATAACTATGATCCCTTAGACATGTCCAATTTTGACTTCCACTCGCCTAAATCACTCACTTTGATTCTGAAGTGGAATCTTCTCTAGGTACTGACTTGGCTGAATTCAAACAATTTCAAGCATTTAGACATGACTTCGCAGAAGCTCCTCCATACAAAACAGGTTTCCTTATATAATTAACCTTTGCATGCAGAGTCAGTGAATTACATGACCTCCGTTGACCCAGTCTACCTTCAGTCTTTATGACGCAAATCGGTTTCGTCGCCAACAATAGGTTGCCGTCAGTGGCCAATCAAAAAGTCATTATACGTCCTCCCTGTGGACCCGCACGTACGCTAAGACTATCTGAAGCGGACTAGTCCAGTTCGTGCATCTAGAATACGCCTACCCCTCAAGCCCTCTCATCGTGGCTGAAGTGGGTAATATGTACTGCATATTTCAATGAGTTGTTATATATCACTCATTCATGTGCACACGAGCTTGTTAATGATTTATTCAAGCATAAGATTATTTGAATAAAAAGGGTTACCGGGTTACCATGCCCTCTGGGTAAAATTCCAAGTGTCCTTCTCTAGAATAAATTCCTGCAGTTAGGTCGGTGTTGCGCCTTTATTCAGAGTTCATGAGGGCAATGTATATACCTATGAGGATCTGGTATTTGTTACATTATGGGGGACAATGGCAGTTTGAGGTCTGAGAAAGATTCATAGGCTCGTTCAGTGTGCAACACTAGTTGCTGTAACATTGTTCTATTGAAAGAAACATATACCCTCCTCAGCTCAGATTGTAAATTAAAATCTTCATTTGGATTAAATTTATTTCAAGGGAGAACCCTATTATACCGAAATATTATGTTATTTGATGAGGCAATCCGATTCACTTATTGTTTTCAGCCAAAATACATTAAAGTGGGTTTACGCAACGAAAATATGACTCTATTTGTGCATTTCATATTGTATTGTGTGTCGTTGATGCACGCCAGTTATTTACAAGACCTCTTGCACACATGTATACTTACTGAGAAAATACTCCACGTGACACTTTGCTCACAGGCAATTTAAATTAAAACATATACATCGATATCATTTCTACGTATTGCTACGATGAACAAATATATCTGTCTCATGGGCTCCAAATTATATCGATTTCGTAAGTATTAAATGACATTTTCTGTAAAGTTCTAGCCGTCCTGCATTCTGCAGATGTTGATTATGCTCATTTCATGTGGGTATTCTTGTTTGCTAGACCCTTCATTGGGTTACCTCTCATTCAGTTGCTCACCAACTATGTACGGTGAAAGGTGCCGAAAATCCCACCCTCAAATTTGAAAATGTAAATATTGAATATAATAGAAGATCAAAAGTTAATATTCTTAATGCGAATCTTGACAAACTGCTTTATCTCTATCGCCATTGTCCCTTGTCCTAAACATGACTTCTGTCTGGAACTCCTGCACTATATAATACACTTCTTGTTGCATTCTTGCTTCCGAGATAGGAGAGAAAAGAATATTACATTTATACCCATCCCACTTTTCCTTTACTATCTGCAAATTAATGAATAAATAATAATGCAAATGCACTGTTGGTTTTGCCAATAATTATTTCACAGAATTGTCATCTTTGGTCAAACTTAGTTCGGAATGTTTAACTCATTAATGGCTTCCATTTTATCCAGGGTATTTAAGGATTCTGAAATGAAACATTCAAGTCCACCAATAACAGCTTCTATAGTTATATTCCGTTTAAATGGAATTCACTTTCGATAAAGTTAGCAAACTGTGAAAAAGTTAAAAAATATATTATTTTGTCAAATATTAATGAGAATATTAATTCTCCTAATTAATGATATTAATCACTGATTCTGTAAGTGTAGCTCCTTCTAAAATCTTTGTCTTTGGTTTTCCCCTGTGTGAATCGTGTGCTATTATACGACGAGTAGTTATCGCTTAATGAATATTCATATGCCTTTTGAGGCATTGCGACAAATTTGGAATTTCTCGTTCAAACGTTCGTCATGCAGACGGTTTTACTTTTTTTAATTAACGTGACTGAAAGTGAATAGCATATCTACCATAACTATATCAACAGAACATCCCCTTCCAATAATGTACGGACGAAATGTCTGTAATAAAATATAGCATCTTGAAAATTATTTTCAGGTTCTTGACAAATAAAAAAAGTCTTTGCAAAATGTAATGTATAATGCAGTAGTATGATAAAATAGTGATTTTGTAATTTTGTTTCCTAGCTTGGTCAAAGTCTTGTATTTCCCACCCACCCCTCGCATGACTTTATCCTCACATCACAGACGCACGTACGTGAGCCTGCGCGCTAATCCGACAAAAATGTTACTTTGCGGCGCCCATTCCAGGGGATATTTATTTGGGGTAAAAGACTTTAACCTATATCAGCATTAATATAAACCTTTATTATCAAACTACTATATGAATGATGATTATGGTTCCAAATCCCGAAACCATACAGTGCAGCCCTTAACAAACAATTACCCGGATTTCACTGTCTGTAAGTAAGGGTTGTTAACGCACCGGTTCTGCATCTTTGGTCAGAGTCGCAAATGAAGCCGCAACGAGATTATTTTACCAGTGCTACTAGTAATACCGGTTAATATTGATATGGTTACAACAACAGTTCCTATTTTGGTGACTATAATATTTGCCGTGGTTGCAATTTCTACCACAGCCAACATCCGCAAATATCTGCTACCATTGCATACATGTGTTTGCATTCTGTTGGTGATTTCATCTCGCAGCTGTTGTTCCGCTTGGAGTATGTTTACGTGTAGGTAACATAGAGGGTCTGTCATAGTTCTTCTATTAATAAGGTGATTATTGGTATTATTGCTTGATGGACTGGCCTTCTTCAGGTGCAACACACACACACACACACACAC
>JAECUM010016374.1:0-33771 GCA_016617855.1 Megalonaias nervosa
GCTCTACCTGAGGGTCTTCCATAAATATCTACCATTATATTTACTGATATCTGTTTAAGTGTGATGACGTAGTGTAGTGAACGCGTGCACGACTTTATGAGGTGGCGCTGCTGATTTTGATACAGCATCAAGCACAGCGAGGGTTTCACGACCGCATATTGGAAGATCAGTTAATTTTTGTGTTGGTAGCGTTGAATACCAGACTGGAATATTCTGCATGCTGGTAACGTACTCTAAAAATTCTTTTGGTGGTGCTAATCCATACGAATCGAAATAAATAATTCCACGTGGATCAATTGCATATCCGACCCAGTGCATGCCTGGGCCAGAGTTTTTATCGAGATTAATGATACCGGTTTCAATATTGTTTGGTTTTTTTTGGCAATTGATCGCGCATAAAAACTCCTCTGAAGTTTTTTTATTTTTAGTTGCTTAGCAGCATTAAGTAAATCAAAATTGGACATGGGTGATATTAGTAAACTGTCCCGGGAAGTCTTAGACCCTTTCCGTACCACGAATGCGGGGTTCCTGGTAATCTTAGACCTTTTCCCTTTTTCTTGGAGGTTTTTATTCCTTGTCCGGTTGCTTTCTTTAATGCCATTCCAGCAGCAGTTCCAACAGCACCTAATGCAGCTGCTTTTGCAACAGCTGGGGCTGCAGCGGCTATTAATGCTGGTATAGCTGCGAGAAGTGGAAATATACCACCCGTCTTAGCAATATCTTTGATGGCCCCCGCAGAAAGATTAAGTTTTATACCTGTATTTGATATTTTGGCTTCATTGAAGTTTCTGAACTGACGCTCGGTCAACGATAGTTTATTTGCACCGCTCATCTGTTCTCGCTTTAGCGATATTTTTATTCCACAGTTATTTTTTGATGCTGATTGCAGCTTTTTGATCTGACCAGGAGTCAGACTCACACTAACGTGATGATATGACATTTATAATATTATGAACGATCTAATTACATGTTTTCTACTGGAGCATCAATAACTCTCATTCGTCCACCAACACCTTCGAGTAACATCGTTTTATCGCTGAGTATAACGGCGATTGCTCTATAATTAGGAATAGCTCCAACATCTCTATTAACACGAGCTCGAAAATGAATATCTACAACAGATTGTCTGGTTAAATCTAAATGTTCTAGTGAAAAGTAATAAATCGGATACAGCGATGTAAAATCTAGCTGCGATATTTGTAAACCAATATCAATGTTTTGATCACGTCCCATGAACGACATAAGACGATGATATGCACGTGCTACATGATTTTGATCGAAATTCAGTAATATATCCTCAGATGGTTCTTGATGTCCATTAATCCTTAATGAAACTTCAGAAACACCGAGTTTGTCAAATATCATTATACTTTCATCTTGATCGTTTACTCGTGCATTATTTTGAAGCACAATAAATATATGTCTTGGTGCAGAAACACCTTGCTGTGACGCTATTTGCCATGTAAATAAACCATTAATAGCGCTCTCTATAACATCTGTGGTCATAGTCAACCATGACAACGTTGATTTACCGCCTTGACTCATAAAAGATAGCAACCGGTCTTCTTCAGATATTGACGGAGTCATCACTGGCATCCACAATGAAGGTTTTGTTAGTACTACTTTACCAGGATCAACTATACCAGGTCGTCAGATTGCATCATTATCAGTGCCTTTTCGTACAAGTACAACTGTGTGCTTAGCTCCGAAAATGACTTTTCTGACATTTCTACAGAATCCAAAGATATGTGACAGTGGAATCGCACATGAAAATGCTCTCCTATCACCTTTTAACATTGCTCGACGTGCTGCAAATCCTAAGTTGAAATTTGCATTCATTGATGTTACTGCAGTGGTATCTGCAGCTCCTCCTGCATCTCTCACATTACCAATAGTTACGTTTCTACTTTCTGGAAAATCAGTTGTATCCTTTGCAAACATCATTGACGGGCCAGCCGATCTTGAATAATCGTCGCTGTATCTTGCTAAACCCAATATTGTTGTAGCAACATCAACGTCTTTCTGAATAGATTCAATATTTTTTCCGTCAATCATGTACGTAGCGCTGTCAAATAACGCCATAATACCATTATTAACAAAACCAACCCTAACATCAGCTCCATATGCTACTGGTGCTGCAGGAACAGCGTTATTTAAAATTTCACCTTCTACTTCAATAAATGCCTCAGCGGGTAAGAAATACCTACTTGTATCTTGAACCTGTAGTTCGATTCGTCCACGCTGATCTGGAATTCGTGCGTCATAAGAATAATACTGATAATCGCGCACAGACTCATCTTTGAGAACTGGTGCATCCATGTCAAACGCGGGGTCAGATATGCGCTTAAACATCTTTATTATTATCGTCTTCGTCTAACACGAAGACCACTTCGGGAAGTGAGACCACTTCCTGCTATCAGACTAGCGGTTATATTTTTTTCCTTTTCCGACATTGGTACATCAGCCAACTCCGCTAGTTTTTGATTAGCGGCTTGATTTATTATTTTACTTACACTTGCGGACATCACTTCAGTGCTAGCCAATTTCACAGGTTGAGGTCGGGTCGCTTGTGGTCTGCGTATTAATCGTGATAGTCTATCTTTGATTGCTGAGAATGCTTTGCTAGCAATATTACCAACAGCGCTTATACCTTTTTCACGAACAACATCAATAGCTTTCATTCCTAGTTGCTTTGCAATCGGTATTGCTTTTGGGGCTATTCTTCTAAACAGACCCTGAACAACATCACCTAATCCATCTCCGTAGGTCGCTTTGTATACCGGTAATCGAGAGTTTATTACCCTGACCATGGTAGGTCCACGTTGAGTACCATGCACGATCATTTTGTTATTAAATGACTTTATCACTAATTGTATCTAATCACTGTGGTAGTCATCGGCGATTTCATTAATGAGAGACCGATATACATTAATATCCATGATACCGCCTGTAAATTATCGTTTGCAAATATCAGCTGCTTCATTAATGATTTCTGATGAATTATTACCAGCTCGTTTTCCTCCAAGGAGAATTTCTAGTCGATCGATATCAGCAAGGACATTATTGGGACAAGTAATAAGACCACTTCCTAAACCACTTCCAGTTGCACCAGTAGAATCTGCAGAAAACGCACTGTGTTCCATTTCAGGATCTTGATATTTTTCCTCTGCTGTTCTGACTGGTTCTCGTGGTGATTTCAATCGTTTCATTATTTCTTGTCGTTCTTGTTCTCGTTGTTATAGCTCTTGTTGTAGTCTTTGTGATCGTTGTGGTGATGGTTGTTCTTGTTGTAGTCGTGGTGATCGTTTTGGTGATAGTAATAATCGTTTACTTTGTTCAGTCTCTTTTATATGTTTATGTACAGTATTATCAAATTCATTAAAACTTTCAATATCTTTATTAGTTCTGATTTCTGAAATACCAGTAGCAACGCGATATACATCTCTGATCCAATAGGCAGAGCTTAATGATTTAATATATTCTGGTTTTACATATTTTTTTCTTTCATAATATCCAAACGCGGCAATATCAAATAATTGTTTTGGATCCCTGATAGCAGCAATACCTTCAGGCGTAAATTTATCTATTATATTAGTTCTTGGTCTTTTAAGTTCTGGTTGTGGTGGTGTTTGTGGTGCTTGTGGTGGTGGTTGGGCTGCTTGAATACGACCAGCAATATCAGCAGGCAATGTTGCAAGAGCTCGTTGTGTTGCTTCGGTTGCTGTAACAATTTTCTTCGTTAGTTCGACAATCGGTTTAAATAATTGTTCTATACCTTCTGTAAATTCCACCTGAGACTCCCGACGCGATTGTAGTTGTTGCTTAACAGAATCACGAACAGGTAGATATTTTTTATTTGCCTCTAGTCGCTCTCGAGCTAATTTAGCTGAGTGTGGTTCTCCAATACTCGTTATTGATATAACAATGATGATTTAATTCATAGCAGCAGGAAGGGTGAACGACAAAAATTGAGTGACCCGCGAGTAAACGAATCGCATAAAAATCTGAAAAAAATACGTCAACAAAAAGTAACGGAAATGAGCTAACCTAAACTGTATGGAAATAATAAAAGTTATAGGCTTCGGTTTATGTTATTGACCTTTTTTTTTCAGCCCCTGTAGGAACCTTTATTTTTTATAAATAAAGTCTCTGCAAAGTTGTAGGGTTCACCCTTCCTGCTGCTATTATATATTGTTGATAGTTGTAGAGGTTAAACAACAAAATTAAGAACGTTATGATATACAAGCTTTGATAAGCAAATCTACGAATTTAAGTATCAACCAAAATGTCTTTTGTTTTAACCAGAAAAACGAAAGTTGAGCCCCACAAAAATAAGGTATACTACAGTCTACCTAGTAACAAGCTTGTCATACCTGGCAATATAATATCTAAGTGATGAATGTTCATTAATATTAGGTCAGCAGAGGTTTATCATCATGTTACTGCCAAGTACATGATGACATTACTATTCGATTCCAACACGTGTCATTGTATGATTATTGTATTTCTGTATGAAGCTGATTATGTAATGTGTCACCGTCATGAATTAGGTTTTCTCTTGCATTACCTGCCCTCCTCCTTCTAATATAGCTGCTATTTTGCCCCCGCCCCCCTCCCCCTCCCCCCAAGAAGACAAACTAAATACAGCACACGCACAAGAGCACTTGTTAGGAACCATCGAAACTGACTGAAATTTAGCTCAGTATGCAAGGTATGTTGTCTTGTGTATATATCATATGATTTTAGATACAAATATTAGGGTTTGTATTACGTGTATGCCTTACCTAAATGCGAAAGTAAACTAAAGCTCATTAAGATCGAATGGGATATAGAGAATTAAATACAATTTATAATCCTGAAATTTAAATGGCTATAATATATGTGCATAAATGTGTACTAGATAAGTGAGGAAATAACTGTACATCGCCAAAATAGTTCAGTACCTTGAAGAATATAAAATGCGCACGCTGATAAATTTGTTACTGCATCTTTTGTTATAGTGCAAGAATGTAAATAATTTACATATATGACCCAAGGACAGAGTCGCAGTGGTAGTGGTTGGAAGCAACCCTTATGGTGTAGTTTATTATGTCGTTAAGATAAAAATATTGATCAAACACACAAACTCCACTTCTTGACGATCTGCAACTGGATATCATATTACCTGATGGGATCTGTAGAGTTTCAAAGATGTAATTGCATCCAGTTCAATTCCGTACCATATCCCTATAGGAATCACGGTATTAATTATATGAAATATAGAGTAAAATAGAGCATATGTGGGTTTGACTGGCGGAGATCGCATGATAATGAAATTCAAAGATATATCATATTATACCAAGCAAAGGAAGTTAAAACAGTAATGGTTTGCAAAAGCGTTCTTATGATTCCGACCTTTCTTAGAATAAATTAATTTCTTTACCCTTATTATCCTCATCTATTCCTTGAGGTCCTTCTAACTTTCTGATTTTTTTCTTTTTTTATCGTTTCCGTTCTAATGTATTTTTCCAGACTGATCAGAAAGCTGTTGGTATTAAATTCTCTGAAAACAAACGCCAGAACTGGGATCAATATCCATTCACAGAATGCGTTTGGGGTTTTTAACATAGTTTTAACATTTTGAGTCATGTCGGCAGTGGGCCAGTGGGGAGTATAGTATTCAGTGATCACATTCCCCTTACTTTCATTAGCAAGATGATAAACAAACCTCAGACAATATTAAAGTGGAGCTTGATGTTGCATGGATACATTATTTACATCAGGTACGACAAGGGAAAATACAATCTAACAGAAGTTGCAATTTCACGTGTATAGGAATATTATATTGTTTCGTATATATTTTGTGTGTTATAAGATACTTACCTTATGTAATTTTTATCACGTGTATATTTGACTAATATTTCAAAGAAAGTTTTATTGCATAAATCTTTCCTTCACATTAATATAAACTTTGAAGTAAAATTGATGCTGACCAGTCTAAGGTGTCTCTTTTCAGTTACAACTTCTTTATTTTCTTGCCATCACTATTAAATAAATAACAAATTTCTTACCACCAAGAACATTTATATTATTATTATTATTATTATTATTATTATTATTATTAGTAGTAGTAGCAGTAGTAGTAGTAGTAGTAGTAGTAGTAATAGTATCATTATTAATTAAATATTGGATCACTTTTGTTGTCTATATTGCAGTCTTCCTACTTTTGTCCTGAAATATTTGAATTCAAAAAATGTGGTCTTTGTGTAATGGCTGTACCGATTTTTTCTCAACAAATACATGAAAAAACGTATATCCGAAAGGTTCAAGAAAACAGTTGACGTATGTTTAACTCGTGATGCTTCACTTGATTTATTGTTATGTTACAGATACCGATAAACGTAGCTGAAAGTATCGCAAACAACCAACTCTGCTTTCAAGTTTCTTTACCCCAGTCCACAAACCATAACAATACGAAAATGCTTCCAGAGCTGGTTTTCTCCTGCAATTTGGTACGTTTACATGTCTTATTTCCTCTTGGGGTGTTTATGCAATTTACATACGACACCAAGGAAAACTAAAATGTTCTTTATTTGACATAAATACAGCAGACATAGCAACTGGAGCATTATTACGAAACTCTTATAAAAGAGAGAAGCAATAACCTGACTATTCAGTGATTCTAATGAGCTAGACGTTATCGTTGAGCTATTTAATATTTACGGCGGAAATTGCTCCTTCTCTAAAATTAATTATAATGATTCTCCAGAAAGCTAACATTGCAATTCACTTTCTTATTAATTATATAATCCTTAATTTTTACATAGGGCTCTTCCATTACAACTTAATTTAACAGCTTCTCTTCTAAGAGATGCCGTCATTTTTACAAGCCAGACTCTATTAATAGATACGAATCTTTTATTTTAGATACAAACTTTGCAGAATGAGAACATTAGCGCAAGAGTTTCCTTCGTCATCCTTTTTTATTGAATATATTTCATAAAAGTATAACAAATTCAAACAATTTTTATATGCCAGAGTAAATAACCTTAATACCAGCTTAGACAAAGATTGCGACATAAGCTACCAAACTCTGCAAGAATTGACACAGCGTTAGAGAAAGAATATCGTTCAAAATGGGACTTTAAATCGGATGATACCCTGGAAAAAGAGTGGCATAAAGTTGGACGCAATAAAACTGTAATCTTTTGTATATGGAAAACTATGTGCTCCCCAATGTATGGATGCATGTATTTTTGTACGTACGTACGTACGTGTGTATGTATATATGTAATTTGCATTGTTTCTTAGTTACTTCTTATTTTATTTTTTTGTTTCATGATATGATGTGGGTTTTGTACAATTTACCTAGCAAATGACCTTCTTCAAAATCAGTGACAGTTTTGTAACAGCATTCTTTACCGTTTCCTAACTGAAGGATAAATATTGGGATTATTAAACTGACTCAGAGACATTTGATTTTTCCACATTGCAAGATCTTGTCTACGTTTGATTCTTACATGCTTTGTTATGGCTTTGTTAAAATACCTTCTTATCATAACTCGATTCTTCTAGAACAATGAACGTTTAACCCTCTTCCGGATGTTCTTTTCATGTCTTATTTTTTATATAAATCTTGTTTACTGGAAACTTTGTCATCCGTGAAATAACATCTGAACTGAGTCAAGGTTTATTATTGTTGTGCAGTATTTTGATTTGGGTGAAATTATTTATTTCAAATTATTTTTCTGTTAATATATAGAATATATATATTTAGTTGTCAACAATTATACTTTGCTTTCCAACAATTGTCCAACTTCCATAATATCTAACACTTTTCCAACAATTTCAACAGTTTTCCAGCTAAATTCCAACTATTCGGTATTTAAAGCGCTAGAAAGTTCAAATCAGAATTCATCAAACCCGTTAGAATCGAGACTACAGAGCGTCTGAAACCCAAATTTCCTTTGTATGTACAGCAGCATGTAACATTCAGATATTAAAGTCATTATATCAAGTAATGGGTTTATAGATTTTAGTTATAGCTTTAATTTATTTGGTGTTTGCTCTATAATTATTCTAATCACATTAATACTTTCGCTAGTAAACGATATAGTGATGGCAAGAAAATAAAGAAGTTGTAACTGAAAAGAGACACCTTAGACTGTGTGTGTGTGTTAACGGGTTTTGATATATATATATATATATATATATATATATAGAGAGAGAGAGAGAGAGAGAGAGAGAGAGAGAGAGAGAGACTATCAAATAAGTATTTAAATGAAGAGTTTTAATATCTCGTATTATTCTAACAGATTAATTTCTTCATATCTAAATTCCATCTAGGATACACATTAAAGAGTTTGAAATATTCATAAATTCAAGTTCATGTCCTCGGAGACACTTTGTTTGCAACCAACAGTTGTACATGTAAATTAATTCTTAACGGTCGTTGGGATGTATTTCAGTTTATAGAGCTACTATTTCAGCTTTTGCTGGGTGATCAAATGTGATTTTCTCGCTCTAATATCACTTCTTTTTTTATCAATGAATGTGTTCTCTGTGAATGAGTCAAATCGTTACACATACCACCATATTGCTACTGTTAATAGTGTCTGGTTATCGAGTGATTATATTTTCTCTTCACATATCATGCTATTACTAATGCAAATTTTGTGGTCATTGGATGTGACTATTTCTCTCCGTACATCACATATATTCCATTCTATACATGTATGCGTGATCACTGAATGCGTTTATTCTATTGAAACATCTCACTTTCTTATACTGAACTCTCAATCTGTTAAACTTATGTCAGTTCAAGGGACACAAGTCTTCTCTGTATTAATTTCAGTCATTGGACAAGTTGTCTCCCCGACCAATATAATTTATTAACACCCGTTATCGTTATTTGCAAGAATTTCAAGTAATAAAGTCGTCTTCAGCCAAAGATTATCAAATATACAAATATAGAGAATCCTCTCAATTGTATCCACCCAATCCACACACTATATTATGAAACGATTAACTAAGTAGGTCTCAAGTCACACATATAAAGCAATATATTTCCTCTTTACATCAATGACTGCAAGCAAGTATAAAAACTGACCGTTTAAGAAAAATCCCCGTATGCCAGAACTGAAGGCAAAGTTCACATCTCCACCACCGTGAACTATTTCCGTGACCCCCTTTTCATATACAAACATTGTTTGTCTTTTTTGAACTCATTCATTATTGATCTCTTGTTTTACTTTAAAAGCATTACAAATTTAATATTTGAATTTGAAATGTTTGGATTACACAATGGATGCCGCAGGATGTTCAATTGTTAACAGTGTATATATGTGTCTTACAAGGTCAGCAGTGACACTTACATACTTTCAATTTGGCGAATTATCCACAAAAGAAAAGTATGTTACTCGCCACATGGACTAAGAATAAACATGACATGCTAATCGCGTGTTTATTAACACAGAATACATTATAGTAAAGGAAGATCGATCGGGTGGAAATAATCTTATGCAATAGATCATTACAATGGAAAACACGTGTAGAAGGATTTAATATGTAGCTATAACCGAAGCAAAATTATTCGACGTCATCATATATGCTCCTTTATCTTACGGTAAAATTACGTTGATATTGACATTTTTACATAATGTATTTACATATTGCTGTACATTCTGCAAGTAATCTCTCAATTTATTCGTATCTATATAAATATGTAGCTTTAATTTTTGTTTTCCAAATATGTGATGCTAACATGTATGTATTATTACAAAATCAAGTTCTTTAAGGTTTTTACCTTTAAGAAGAAAAAACTTCCTCTCTTGATTTTGTTAGGTGCCATCTAACGAAATTTGAAAAGCTGGAAGAATTTAATAAATTCTTACTGCTAGCACTACTGTATCACATGGCTATGTTTTTTTAGTTCTTAGTTTAAATAAAAAGAGAAAATTGCGTTGAATACAGATCTGGTCTAATTTTATGGTATCGTCACTAGTCTACAATCCAGTCCATTTAAAAGTTGATTTGCAGTGAACATTTTATTTCATACTCGCTTATGTGATAATGAAGAGCTGTTGTTTGTACCGTTCAAATCTGATATATTATTATTTAGTATCGTCCTAATGTTTGCATTTTTTAACAATAAAATGTCACATGGTGGATGATGTATTTAATGTGTATTAATGACTGTAATACAAAGAACATATATTAGATGCATGCAGGTTTAGATCATGAATATAGTTTGAGTTGGGGAAATCTAAACAAGTAGAAAAGGAGTCAGTAGAATAGAATCCCTGCTGGAGGTTCAGGGTCTCAACCCCACCCCACCCACCCCCACCCCGAAGTTCGTGCATTTGATGCTGTTACAGGAGTAGTAATGTGGGTCACTTTAGCGACAATGGGACTTTAACGTTAAAAAGGGGTATATCAAAATTGGCGAAAATTGGAATTTAACATGGGGAAACTTAACATGGAGTGAATGGGGAATTGAACATAGCGACAAGGGATTGGGACACCCTAGCCTCAATGGGACTTTAACGCTAAAAATTTGTATATCAAAATTGGCGACAATGGGAATTTACCATGGGGAAATTTGTGCCTGTATAGTGACAAAATATATTGGGCCACTTTAGTGACAAAGGAAATGGAACAGGGGTGACGTCATGGTACTAAACATTGGCAACAATGTCCGCCAGGCGTTTTATAGAGTTATATGTCCCGCTCCGCCAGGCGTTATAGCTTTTCACGGCGATTCTCGGACAAATGGGTATTACCATTACAAAACACCGTGGGACGATTCACGGACAAGATTTATACGGACAATGGGAATCACCATTACAATACACCCTGGGACGATATGCGGACAAGGGGAAATTTAACATGGAAATTTAACGTGGGTGGGACTATAGACGGACAAGGGGAATTTAACATGGGTGGGATACTCTACGGACAAGGGAAATTAAACATAGGGAATGTATAGCGACAGAGTATTGGGACTGTCTACGGACAAGGGGAAATTTGAACAAGAGTGGGATACTTTACGGACAACAGGAATTACATGGACATGACCCCCTGGGAACGTTTACGGAAAAGATTTATAAGGACAAAAGGTTGGGCCTGTATAGCGACAAAAATATTGGGTCTGTATAGGAACAATAGGAATGGAACAGGTGGGGTGATGTCACGGTACTGGACATTGGCAACAATGTTGCAAGTGGCTGACCTCAATCGGGCAAAACAGTGACAGCGGAAAAAAAAATTATAACGCCTGGCGGGGCGGGACATATAACTTTATAGACATAACATCACCTACCAAACAATCCATAGTGATGAGAGTGCTAATCTAAAATAAATTTTTATTCAAAGCAACACACTGTCACGTTATTTACTATCAATACATTGTGGAGAAGGAAAACACACCATTACCTACAATTACCTTAGCAAAAGAGTTAGTGGTTATAGTCACACTACTTCACATTCACACCAAACAAACACATTGAGCAGGGACACGGGTTTTCTGTTAATGGAATAAACAAACATACAAATGTACGCGAGCACACAAATGTACGCGAGCACACACACACACACACACACACACACACACACACACACACACACGAACGCGTGCATACAAAAACACATACATACACACACAAACACATTTTCTTAAGGGTTAAGCTCTTTGTTAAGGAAAAAACAAACACACAAATACATACAAACGTATGCGCGCACACATACACACATGCACACACACACACATACAAACACTTTTTTGTTAAAGGAGACGCTTTTGCTAAGGGAAGAAAACAAACACGCATCCACACACACACACACACACACACACACACACACAAACACTTTTTTGTTTAAGGGATACGTTTTTTGTTAAGGGAAGAAAACAAACTTACATACACGCACACACATACATACACACACACACGTTTTTGTTAAGGGAAAAGCTTTTTATTAAGGAAAAAACAAATACAAACGTACGCGCGGACTCATACACACATACACACGCACAAATGAACGTGAGCATACAAAAGCACATACATACACACATAAACATAAACGATCGCGTGCATACAAAAATACATACATACACACACAAACTTTTTTGTTAAGGGATAAGCTTTTGTTAACGGAAAGAAACAAACACATAATCACATACAAATGTACGTGCGCACACAAACAAAATGCACACACAAACAAAATACAAACGCACACACAAGCGTACGCGCGCTCACATACACACAAAATCAAACACTCATACAGACAAACGAACTCGCGCACACACACACACACACACACACACACACACACACACACACACACACTCCAAAGGCCTTGTGTTATCTTAGAATGTAAGAGAATGAGATAAAATCTCACAAAAAAGACTATCTCTTACACCAACAAAAATTCCTATGGAAAAAAACCCAAGTATATTGATAGCCTCAGAACACAAACTTGATATATAGGGACTCCTTTGCGTCTAAAATTTAGTCATTTGCAAGTTTGCAATCAAGATGAAACGAATGCAACATTTCGTGAAGAAAGGAGAAGAAAGTAAGACGCAGAAAGGTGACCTATCGCCTCGCACAGTAGCTGAAGTCTGGCCTCAAATCAATGCCAGCGATTTTGAAGATGACATGAGTAAGCCAGAATCCAGACCCAGAGAGTCAACTCAAACCAAAGTCCACCACCAGTAACCCCTGAAAAGTACTAGCACATTCAAGAGACCGATAAACGTTCCTCTAGAAAATTTAGAACTACAGCCTACATGTACACGGTGAAATTTAAAGATTTCAAGTCCGTCGTACAGCTATGAAAGCAGTAGAGTTCATTACCGATGTGTGGGATTCTTTGTTAACCACACTGAAACGGCAGCGTGAAGCCAAAGAAGACGATCGCTTGACACTTTCCATTTATCACAACAGTCTAAAGTCCCCCGTTTGGATCGAGGTTTGCAGGTCAGCAGAATTGACACCTTCCAAAGTCATCGACAAGATTCAACCCGTGCAGCAGTCCAACAGGTTTCGCGTCACCGATAAAAAAAAGTGACACTGTACATGGCCCACGTGTTTCTTCCCAAAGTGACTGGAAGCAAAAAAGGTATTATTTGGTAGACGACCTTCGCAGCACCAAAAAGAGCCTCGTCCAAACTAACAACCCTCCAGACAAGATGTGTTTATCCCGTGCCAACGTGGTGGGAAGAATGTATGCCGACAAGAACAACACGGCATAATGGAAAAGAGCCTGGAAAACTATTCAACGATCGGACCGAGCCAAACAACGAAGAGAAGCAGAACTTCAGCGGGGATATCCACAGACACACCATGTGACATTCCTGAAATGCAAAAATTGCGTCTTAGTTCCACGCTACACCTTGAAAGTGTATCCTCACGAAGTGCACGGACCTCTGTTGTTTCGAGGCAAAAAATTCAAAGACGGAAAATGCATTCACGTCTATCATCACGATGAACATTTCGATGCTATCACCAGTATCACCGCATTCCTGGAATGCATATTTTATTGTGAGAAACGTGACTATGGCTATAACAATAGAGAGCAACACAGGCATTGTGGATCGAAATGCTCAAGATGTTTGGCCTCTAAACCCTGTCTTGACGAAGGACAACAATGAGTGCATTGCCCAACTTCTCAGCGCACTTTTGTCCGCCCTACCTGTTACCATCAAAATCTGAAGACGCAAGGTTCACAGCAGAAAAGTGCTTGTCCACTGCTGAGATTGTGCCCTACTTGTGGACAAGGCATACGTACCAATTGTGTCAAGGCTCACGTATGTCCATGAAAGAAACGATGTCACCTTTGTTACCAAATCGTGGACTTGGAACACGAATGCTACATTCAGAAATACCATTCCAAACATGAAGAGGAAGATGACCACAAGAAAGGCAATTTCATCTTATTCGATTTCAAATGGATGCAAGGCACTGGCATTCACATTCCTAATTTCTGCCTGGCTCATCGACCGTGCGAAAAGTGCATCCAGGAACCGATCTTTTGTCATTGCCTTCACTGCAGCAAAAGATTCCTGGAGGACTTGAACAAATCTTTCGGGGACCATACACGCTGACCAACTACGCCCATTGGATCGTAGATCCTGTCGACGAGACGTGGAGCCAATAGGACATCGAACGTTACGGAGATTGCTATCGCTATGCCACGGTGATGGCTCACAATTTCTCGGGATACGATGGGCAATTTCTTCTGAGATACTATACGAAACAAAGCACCGAAGGTCCTAAAGTGACTTTGAAAGGAGGCAAAATCATTTCCATGCAAGTGGGACAAGCACAGTTTAAAGATTCGATGAGTTCCTTGGCCACGCCTTTGAGCCGAATGCGCACAACATTTGGAATGACAGAAATGGCCAAAGGCTATTTTCCTCACTTTTTGAATACCGAAGCTAATCAACACGCCGTTCTACCCCGTTTGCCTGATTCTCACCACTACGACCCCGACAACATAAGAAAAGCATTCTACGGTTGGTACCACACTCATGCCTTGGACTCATTCGACTTTCAGGGAGAATTGTTAAATTATTGTCGTTCCGGCGACCACATTTTACGGCGATTCTGTGGAAAATTTCGAGAACTGTTCATGGAACACGGAAGGATCAATCCTTTAAAAAAAGCGTGCACCATTGCCAAAGCGTGTTCCTTAGTGTACCGCCAACGATTCATGCCCGAAAACACCCTGGCTGTCATCCGTTATCAAACGACCAATTTTGTCAAACGTCAATACTCGGTCAAATCCCTACGCTGGCTACATTACTTGTGAGACAAGGAAGTCAAATGGATCCAGCAGGACTGAAATGGAGGAGGCGAAAAGACCATCGAAAAGTAGTCGGTGGATGGCTGGGACTTATAAAACCCCAAAACCTTGTACGAATTTAACGAGTGCTTTTCACGGATGTCCGATCTGCTACCCTCAACGTGACACTAAAAATGAGTTGTTACAATGAACCATGGACGACTTGTACGAGGCAACTTGTCAGCGGCGCTTGAAGTTAGAACAGCAAGGATACCAAGTGATGGAATTCGAGTACGGTCACCGATTGAAAACCGATCCGGAATTTCATAATATATGTAGTTCATAATATATATATTTTGCATGCATCATATTCCCGTGCGTTATTATGAAAATTGTCATAGTTGTATATACAAAATGTTCAATAACCAACCATTCTATCAATGAAATACTGTGATTTATTATTGTTTTGAATCGTCTCCATTTATAAGCAAAATCCATTTTTGTTTGTTGTTTTTGATATTTTTCTTTTTGTGAACTGTTAATTTCCAAACAATATTGTTAAAAAAGAATATTCTAAGATATTATGAAAAATACCCCCCCCCCCCAACAAATCATTGAATGTTCCATTTGTTTGTTCCGATATTATGCCTTGATATAGCAGATTACAGTTCCATTTTACCTTTGGAAGAAATAACATCATAATTACAATATTATATTGCAGATATTACGAACATCCAAACCTAGGAGTTTTTGTCATGTACCAGCACAGATCAAGCAAGCAAGAGGTAAGTAATAGCTTCGGAAGATATAACATTTCGCAGACCACATACAGGAATTGATTTTGTGAATAGTTCTTAAGCAGGATTAAATTTATGTTCATTTTCTACTTAGCTGAAACTACGGGTACAGTGAACATTACAATCGGTTCAGTGCAGACCTGAATGTTATCAGGCATTTATAAAGATGGTTATTCTTTCGTCCAAATATGTTCAACTTGTTTAGGAAAATGAATGATGTCACGAGCAATAAAAGAATATTCTACACTTTATATAGACTGTCATAAGGGTGAAAAAAATAAAGCACCCGTCACATTTACTTCATTGTCGTTCTAAAATGTTTTCATGAATGGCTGTGTTGGAAGCTTATGTTCCAAATATATTTGGCAGTTGTCTTGTATTTGCATATTGTTAATGTAACTTTAATAAATAATGGTTTGTTACTCGAATACACATTCTCTCCGTGCCATTTTTCGCATATGTGTTTCTTCTTGTATTTTACTTCAAGTTATATTATAAGACTGATATGCTACACTATGCTGACACAAATTTCAGGTTCAGATGAAGACATAACAGTGCAATAGTGTCGCAACTTGCGCTTGTGCTGTTGCTGTCTGGGCTGGAGGTGATATATTTTTGATCGACCTTTGCAGACGCCCAGAAATTATAAACAATGTTTCCTGCAAAAAGTACATACTTCACGTCAGACAGATAAGTTCATATTGATATCAGGTAACTACTAATATATACATTATTCAAGAGTTATAAAATGCATGAATCGGAAATTTATGTCTTAATAGATAGAATACCGTTAATATATACTCAAAGGGAATTTGAAAAACATATATCATCTGATTTGAGAAAAGGTGATTTTCATGAATTAAATAACAAATGAAAATATACTTATAAAGCTTACGCAAACTAATATATGCATGAAATAAAATATGTATATATAACGATGTTCTTTAAGAGGTTTTTGAAATTGTATTCGTCTATGTACAAAGTTAAACATAACCGATATAAAACAAGTGGTATATATACATGTATTTAGTCAAAATACATGCTGTATCACTTTGTTCGATAATTTAAGTACTTTCTTGTTGATACTCTATGTTATGTTATGTAAACATTCTTAGGGTCTAACCATTATGATATCTCAGATCCGATGTACAGTGATGAATATTGTAACTGCGTTTTATTTTTGCGTCATATTAGGTTTCTAAAAAAATGTTTACCAAACAATGTGATCCAATGTAATATATTCTTTCCATTGTAATTACAATCACAATCCTCTTTGGAATTACAATGTCGAAATGTTATTCCATGGCCTGCTTTCCGTTATGAATAAATTTATCCTTGAAAAGTACAGCACCTGCGGGTACATGGTTTGATTCAAAGGTTAACGTTTTTCGGGTTACATAAACTATGATGTCAAGACCTTAAGTGACCAGAATATTATATATATATATATATATATATATATATATATATATATATATATATATATATATATATATATATATATATATATATATATGTATATATATATATATATCCCTTATATTCAAATTATCGAGGTCCGATTTATTGACGCAATCACATGTAAAGCAGTCGAGTTGTTGCATTGTGTTTGCGGTGTTGACGTGCATCATTAGACTTCAAACCTGATAACAATTCAAATGATCATATTGTAGGCATTCGGATTGTATTTTCCGCGTACTGTGTCAACTACTACTCATTCAGGCCTGCTACCAGCTAACTTGTAAAAGTAGTGACGTGACATTTAGTCGGAGAGCACACGAAACCAGGGAATAGTGTGTTTTTCTTAAGAAGGCTTCAATATATTTTATTTTTAGTTACTCTGCGATAACATCAATTTGACAAATTTTATATTTATATAACAATATCTAGCTGCTCACTCTTTGATTGTTGCGCATATCAGAACATTGCAAGTGAGCACCAGACTATCGGTTTCTTCTCCATAAACATATGCTTTCTTGTTTCTTTTCATTAAGATCTATATGCCACTAGGGACCATGGTGTCAGTTAAAATTCATAACTGGTGGGGATACGAATCAACGCTAAGTCTCGATATCCACCCATCTGTGAGGGAACTAGATGAAACACAAGACATTTGCGGTTTGCTGAATGACAATGAAGGTGATGACTTCCAGACGCCGTCTGGAAATATATTGACAATAATGTTTTCTCAGTGTCTTGGAGGTAATTCGACATAATAATGGCTTCATATTTGCACAATGCAAAGAAAGGATATACACATACATACATAAGTACGTACATACATACATACATGTATGCATACATAGTCTGTGATATGCAAACAATTTCAATATTATTCTATGAAGTATACACAAAGGCAAGATAAAACTTCAATGTCTAAAGGAATATGCATCCGAATATTGGTCATGGTGATATCATGACCGTCAGTGATTCTGAGTTAATTATCCTTTGGTTTTGTTCAAGTGATTCATTCTCGCCAAGTTACTCTAACACTAATAATTCGATCGTTTAAACCGTTAAAATTTCAACGTATGCAGCCACTAGACATAGGACTTCATTTCCGATATTTTAGATGCGAAAGGCTATTTATATGTTTCCCATCTATTTTTACATCACCAATATCATCATCTTCATCATCTTAACCATCCGTGCTGTTATTTAGATGGACATGAGGATGAGAGTTAATACTTTAATAAGACTAGTAGTGTCGTTATAACTAATATTAACACCATTAGTAATCAATAGATCACTCAGAATCCTATTCTGATTCATTAACCGATTATTATTTTGTTCAGTATAGTACAGTATATTATTATTATTATTATTATTATTATTATTATTATAGAATAGGTGATGCAGTATCATATTTTGATGCTCTGAATCATGATCCTGATCTTCCACAAATGTGGAGCCAAGATTCCCTCTTTTTCTTCTGTTCTGGAACTTTCAACTTGATAAAGCAGCCATTTTGCTCTGCAGGCATATATTCAGCATGTACAAAACAGACAGATTTATATGGCACACCATACCAAACTTGGAACAGCAGAACAAAACTAAAATCAAAGCAATCACTGTCAAGAGAAAGAGAGAGAATACTAAGCAGGAGAGTTACAGGATCTGACACTAAGACCCATAATGTAGAAAAGGTAAGGTAAACCCAGAGTATAGTTTACAGTTTAAAAGCAAATATATGAGAACACTAATTAACGAGTAATAGTGTTTTAAGGACTGCATTAAATATTTAGAATCAACCAGCTCATAGTGAAATAATCAGAAATCACAAGTTTGTCTAATATGACTATTAGAATCAATGTTTCAAAATATATTTTTAAAATGATATAAATGTTTCATTTTAATTTATTATTTCTGAAGCAATATATAGAATGTAGGATTTAGTATATCTATATTGCTACGTAACGCGTACAGTACATGAATAAGTCTAGTGTAGGAAATTTCAATAATTATTTTCCACACAGAGATCAATTTTGACTATCACATTCACATTGTAAGCATTGTTTCAACTTTAACTGCACAACATCGTCGTTTGAAAACAGCCTACCTGACAGTAACCACGACGACAAGAGCAGCTCTGTTGCAAATTGTGCCCTAGATTATAAGGTCGGTATTACACGCTTCGTTTTTGGGTTATATACTTGTATCGATATATACAGCCTCTAAGTGTCTGGGGAAAAACTCCAAAGGGAAACACCCATGGATCAAGAGCATATTCAAAAAGAGTTATGATCCCCAGAAGTAAAGCTGAAGAGGAGGAATAGCAGAACAATGCCTTGGTGGAGGTGATGGAGAATGGTGGCAATGCTAGTAACGGTTGTTAAGATGGTTACGTTAATGTCAATGATTATTTTGATGATGGTGATGATGGTAATAATTATTTCGATTAACGTAATAATGATGCAGAGATTTGTGCATTTTTTACGAATATATCATAATCGTATAACAACTTCCATCAAGGCAAGGTAGCAGTATGAATTAAATATGATGTATATTATTATATATCTGCAAAGACTGGAGGGAGAGACCTTGTCAGTTTATTAAAATCTGATATGAAACGATGATGCATTTAAAACTGATGTATTTGCTAATAAACATACACTAATCAGTGATCCATTATTGCGTAGCATGAAAAATAATGGCAAGACAGTTTTTAAAATAGTATTGAATATGCATACCAATGACATTGCTGTTGAGGTATTACGTCAACCGGGAATTTAAGTTACCATTTTAAAATATAGTACTGAGACATACTTTAAATTGTATTGTTTAGAGAATCCAATATATTTAAAAATGATAACATCCTTCAAGTGCTTCCCTGACCACTGTACTGGGAATTGTTGGCAAATATTCTACTAAATCCCTTTTGTGATATGAATCATTTAAATATTATTTTTGACACTTGATGTTTGGTTTGATTCTTGTGCGAAATCTGTTTATATAAAAGTTTCTTACGATATAACTCCATCTGCAAAATTAAGCAAAATTAGTATAAATCTTATGTGATATATAGATGCTGGACAAGGATGGCTTACAAATTATTTTCGTTCTTTAGTACACGGGCAATATGTCTCTTGCACGCCTCCACTGTGAAACATACAAGTCCCAAGTCGATGAGGAAGTAAGACGAAACAATACCTTCAGAGAGGCAAATCCGGATGTTGTCGAATCCTAATGCTCTAATGCATGTATTATTAACTGCAATAACCATGGTGAATGCAAAAATGGCATGTAACACAATTGCATGGATTGCATATTCTGGTATATCACGAGGTCACGATCATTTGTTATAGACTTTACACTTTTTGGTAAAACCTAGAAATCATTTTCTTTTAAAACTGCCATACTTCCTGTGTTATTTGCTCAAATTGCATCATTGCGGTACATTTTTGTATATCTTGAACTAGTGAAGGGGCATCAAGAACTTGGATGACAAACAATTCAATAAATAGTCATAAGAATGTCCCAAATACAGATTATATTTAAACTTAATTTAGATACGTGTTCATGGCATACCGATACCTTATCACAGTGCTTGCATTAATATAAGAGCCCCCTTTAACCAAATATGTGACGGGGTTAAATGACTTACTGATATGAAAACGTTATATGCTTTATTACCGCCGCGATATAGTATAACACTGCTCTATTATATTATTTTTATTTGCACCGTTCATGAACAGAATTAGATTTCAGTGCATATTGTTTCTTTTTCATAATAGTTTGCATTTGCGACAAAAAAAAATAAAAAATAAACGTTTTCTTTCATCTGTTGTGAAACACAATAGTCCAGCTCCCAAAATTTCAAAATAAGAGCCGACTCCAATGCATAATTATTATTAAATATCAGGTGATAAAAGTTTTCATTCTATGATTTTGACTGCATAGGACAATATTTAATTTTTTAATACCGTTCTAATCTAAATTATAAGGTTGTTAGTAATGCATGTTGCAGGAGCAGGCATTTGTCACGACCAATACATCGAGGATGATTGTTCAGTGTCGTTGGATGATTATCCTGCAGTAGTAGACACGCATGCTGGTGGACTTTGTCATTTGAATAGGAATATTTGTTGTGGAGGAGTCCCACTATACGGTTCTCGCTTCGTGAAGGGAATAACTAAACAAAAAGTTGAAAGACTTCAGGTAAGAACCACACGATATATTTTATTTTTCAGACATTTGCTTTTAGAAAACAGGAGTCCCATTTTTTAATTATATCTTTTAATTTTTCAAGTCATTTTTCAAATGTACGAATCGCTTAAACATTAATGTTATTATATATATTTTGGCAAGATTGACATATGAATAGTCTACTTTATGCTCTCACCTAGTTAAAATAGCCTTATGTTGTCGAAGGAAAATGTCCAATATTTTGAAATTCAAATCACTATCTGAATGAAAAGAACGGCAAGGATGTACTTATTTTCATAACTGTTTAAACGTGCAAAGCAAAGACTACAGAAATAAACCTGGGTTTAGACCTAAACTTGAGACAGACGTAAATAATTAAGTTCGAAAATAATAGCTATTTTACTTACGAAGCCAAATGCAATGGGTGGGCTGCAGTCCCCTTCCAGGCAAATAGAAACAAGTTTTAGAATATTGTATAATGGTAATTTAAACGTGTAACAAAATCACACATTTGAGTTCTTTTTAAGTTGAGAACGGAAATTTGTTACTACATTCTTGATTTCAACTGCATTATTATGATTTAGTCTATATATTGTTTAACTCGTAACATAACTTAGATACCAATTCTGTTCTGCTTCTCCGTTTTCGTCCGTAATATATATTTGACAAAAATTCAACTCAAGCATTTTTTAAATGCACTTAGAGTATGTTATCGTGGGGAAAAACCCCATACATGATTTCGGCTGGGGAAAATGATAATGATATGAATGACTCATGCATTCTAGAAATATTAAAGGCCAGTTTTGCCCCACCGGCCCTCTTTGTGTCCCTTCCTCCCGCTCTCGAATCTACCCATGACTTTCTTAGACCCATACGCGACCGTTGTCTGTTGTTCACTTTTTATTTTGATCTCACACATGCAGTCTCAGTCATGGTGGATAGTGTCTAGTCCTAATGGAAATGCCAGCAAAGAGGGCTAGTGGAAACAAGCAACTTCCTTTCATACTGCTTCGAAGTTCTCTAGTCTGCAGTGATTGTAGTAACGACCAAAAGATCCTACAGAGTGATGTACTCAAACAGGCAAGTCAGTGGTAGAGATCAATATACGCACTGAATGAAGATTGTTTTTTTTTTTAATTTGACATTTCGGTTTGTAACTTCGCGATGTTTATTATTTGTGATCGTAACTGTGCGAATTTCTATTTCGCCAATACAGTACGGTACTCGGCCGCACTGATTAGTTTATCCTTGATTGATGTAGAGTACAATTTGCTGATCGTATTGAAACTGCCCTGTGCAGATACAAGCAATTTAGAATAGACAGATAAGAGTGAATGTAGTCGTATAGAAATTAATTTGCTCAGACCACCAGAGACACCGGTAACTAACGGTATAGCTCCTACACAAAACTATTGATGCACCTACAATGGTTGATGTTGTTGTGATTCCACTCAGGACTTAAATTTGCATCTACAATCAAACACGCGTTATTGTATTTCAAGATCAGAGCAGTGCTGTTGGCAATTTCATCTAGCAGCTGTTGTTCCACTTTGATTATATTTTCAGGCCAGGAGAACTGAGGTTCCTTCAATGTCGTATACTAATAATACAATCGCGTATTGTAATTGCACCACAGGCAGACCTTTTCTGCTCTCATCATCAGGTGCAAGCGCAATACGCACTCGCACGTCGAGCCAATTCTTCGTTTAAACTAACAAACTTGTCATGCAGTCAAAGTAAATTTATGCCTAAGAAATAATACAATCTCCAGTGATTATGCGTTCCAGTGGTCTGGCACCCTTTTATTGAAACACACACCGACTACGCCTGAACCTTTATCATCCAATGATCGCCATTGCCCAGTAACTGTTACTCAAACAAGTGCGTCCTTTTTGAAAAGCAATCGAGATCTTTCTTTTCTCACCTGATTTAATGTTGGTTTAAAATCTTCGATGGTAAACCTGACCGGGTTGGATACATCCGCGAATACCACTTCAGCATTGTAGAAACGATCCCGGTGTGTGTTCTCACCTGGTTCTGCTATGAAAGATTCGACATTTTCACGTGCTAATGCTAAAACATCAGTTGGCATCAGGGTGGTTCCAGTTATCAAGTTCTGCCTGGTGCTTAACATTATTAAGTTTTATTGTATACGAAGGTATGATAACACCGTTGTGTCGCAGGTATTCGTCAACAAGTGGAACAAAAGTATCATTAATGTTAGAATCCGCTGCTAATTGGTCGGAAACCGCGTCGGGAAATTCCGCAATCACGTCACTGCGGTCATATTTAGTCACGTATATACAATTATAAAATCTAATCTTAAAAACAAACGCCAGAGACCGTACAATAGTATGCATGATATAGGTGCATTGCGTCGTACTGAATTTCATCTTCAGCTATCAACGATATTGATGTCATGTATGTAAATTGTTTTTGGAAGGCAGATGTCGGGTACGTTAGGCATTATTACTCGTTTACTCGGCTGCCTATCTACAATTGCTGCTTTTTGACTCCATACAGTATAATAAACTGATATAATCAATAGATCGATCCAGACTACAACGCTTTGAAGTTGTTAGATTTGGGTCTAACAAAACCATTTACGAACAAAAAACAATTCGACCAATTGTTAATTTACCACCATTAATTGCTACTTTTCCTTCACTGGCTTGTAATGTGCATTCTATAGATGAACGTACCACGCGTGGTGGAGCGGGCACATGTGTGAGTGCTTCTTGCACGTATTGCAAAATTAAAATTATCAACATACCCTTTCATTAACACAAACGACATCCATTGTCTATGATTCGCCATTTCCAGTGACTTGAATCATGCTTCTTGAGACAGTCCATTTCGACCTGACATTAATATCGTGAATGTCCACATTAGAAGTTTTAAGTTTGCCAGTTTGATCTTCAAAACTCACAAGCTCTTCTGGATTGAGACCAACAACAACATGACTAGTAAACTCAGAAAAATCCGCTTTAGTGGCATATCGGCTCATATCGGTCTCGGTACCGTGTCGTAAGCTCAATTTCGTCCATAAATGTTAAATGACAATGTTTTATAATATCACACCTACTTTAATGTGAAGTGAATAAGTGTTTGTGGGGGTCGATGTCCGCTCCAGTGCACGCTACGTTTCAATAACAAGATCAACGCATATAAGACCATCCAAACGTGATTGTACATTGCATAGTAGAAACAACGGGTGTCGTTTACGCTTGGCTAAATAATTAACAACTTCAGCTACTGGTGCAATTTCGTACGAGTCATATAATGTTGGGATTTTGCCCCGTATACGACCCAGTGAGTGCCAGGATTTGTTCATCAATTCAGATTGATGATGACACTTTTGTGTGTGCTGTTGTACCATTGATACAAGTTCATCTCGCACATAAATAACAGGCAATCAAAGTCCGTTGCCTTTGGCTTTTGCCGGGCTTTTGCCTGGTAATCATAACTATGTTCCTTTTCATACGACCACCAACCGCCTTTTAAATTCCATTCCTAATGCAGTTTCACATGCCCCCTAACGCGGCAGATTTTCCAATCTCCGGAGCCGCTGAAGCAAACAATTATGTAATCGCTGCAATGGAATGCAAATAGTCCGCCAGTCACTTTTATGTATGTTACCTATGACGTGAATAAGTGTAATATCATTGAAGTGTTATTATGTTTGGCCACATTAAACAGAGCAAGCTGTGCTTGGGTCAACACGGCGACATTTCCATATATTATTGCTGAAGAAAGATTCAGTGAGACTCCAAAATTGGTTTTCATTGCGTGTTTTATTTTCCCAAGTTAATTTTCAGTAAGCCGACCTCCACTTCGTGATAGGACATTATTATCTAAATACGCTACATATTCAAGTATGAATTCAACGCATTTTCAACAGGCTCATCGATCTTTCATCTTCTGTTCCAGTAAGCGCAACCACTTATAGTACTGTTGCTCCGGAAGACTTCTTAGTATAATCGGCACGTTCGGAAATTTCTTTCGTGGGTTTAATCAGCGGAGCAAATGTTTTTTTCAAAACCAGCTGTGAGATCTTCTATTGCAGTCTGTTATGAAAGTAACATATCTTTCACTTTTTATTCTGCCTTCTATGTCATTTTGAAGCAAATCTCGATATTGCTGAGCAGTTTCATACTCTTCTATGGTTTCACTTCCGGACATTTTTATATGATTGTTAACTGATGCATTCGTATCAAAAGTCGTTCAATATTTACCCCCTCGACAGCAAGTTCCAGTCACAAAATATGGTGAGAAAACTATACGGGTCCGAGATAATGTCACAAAATCCTTCCCACGTGGTCGGCAGCATACAAAATCCAATCAATATTTCCAAGACCATGGGCATCATTGCCAAGAAACATCATCAGCATGTTACAGTTGTCACGGATCAATTTTGGCACAGGGGAAGATTGCTAAGTCCAATAGATGACGTCCGTGATTTTATGCCGGCCTCGTGAAAATATCTGTGGCGAATTGATTTGATTTTCAAGCATCACGTCTTCGGTTACAACCAAATTGTTTATATTTGCATCTAGTCAATGGTAGGGACCTCGCCAAAGGTGAAAAAAAGTCGAGAGAAGCTGATGAATGACAACGTCGACTTGGTGTTGTTACCGCTTCTGAACGATTTTTGAAAATCTTTTAAAACATCAAAGCACGGTTGACTATCAACCGACGGCGCAGTCACGTATAATCGATCCCAGGTTAACCATCGTTAAACCATATCGATCGGATTACCGGACGATTCGTCTTTGAACTTGTCAACAACATTTTTACTGACTGCACTAAACAAAGGGTGTTCTTTCGGATAATCATTGATCTCAAATCGTTGATCAAACTTGGCTGTGACATATCTGTCATCGATGGTGATGTACATCACCAACGAGTCATTGTCGGTGCGCAGCATCTTGACCCGATACTGATAAAGAGGTTAGATCTAGTCAGAGTAAAACTCGTGCAGGACCCGCTTCAACAAGTCCAGCACAGTCGTATCAACATAGATTGGTCTATTCAGTTTGAGTTTTGATTTTACTTTGAACGGCAACAAGTACACTGTCAAAGAATTTTTCAGCACTCAAGTACCGGGTCTGCAATAAGACAACGAAGTTTGTATTTTCTCACTATCACAGACAAGATCACCTCAAATTCGTTTGAGCAGATTCTCCTTGGCTTTTCCAAGCAAGGCTTAGATGATGAGCTTGAAAAGTCCATTTCAAAATCATTCATAGCTTTTATGCGTAGGTCCATATTCATCTAAACGTACGGATCTATCCAAGCATGCTAACGAAATACATGAGCTCGATGTATAATGCTCACACTTATACCCAATCGCTGGTACAACTGCTAATTTCATACGTGCTATACATAACTGTGTTTGGTCCGAGGACTTGGTACCAGTTTTGTACTTTTGGTGTATTTGGGACAGGATTCGTCGACTATCGAGCAGTGATAACGGACAACCACGAAGAGGACACCGACAGTCTTCTAGGACATAGGACAAATGGATAATCATTGTGTCTCTCGTGTAAGTGCTTAGGAGATGCCAGTTCAACTTTAAAGAAGTATTCTTTGTCACCATGGATGTTATGATCGTGAACATGTCTGTATATATAAAAGTGCGCAGGATCGACCCACTGAAATAAACCAACCCTAAGTGTCTGTATCTTGGCCAATCACTAAAGTTATTGTTAACAAAATACATTGTAACATTTGGGGTCAGCGTAGTTATATCCGGCCACGTTTAGCTTCTTGGCACAGTCGTATCTGTGACACGCCATGGATATTCCACTATAAAGAGATCGCTCGATAAGCAGATATTGGTCAATATCAGTGAGCAATTCAACCTCGATTTTGATCTTGGACTTGAGCGGAATCTGGTACACATGCATGGCAGTATCACGAAATTTCTCAAAGACGTCAGCGAACAACATCACATCAGTGCGAGGATACAGATCGTGATAGTCAGGGAGGGTTTTGCGCTCGAATCCACTCCAAACATTCTGTGCATGTTTGTAGTCGTGATTGGATGCGCGTTCAAGTGACAACAATTAATGAAACGCTTCGAACGGTGGCAACTGGGTTGTACAAATTTGTTCCAGTAGTTCATGTTCTCGTAGGGATACACACCTTCTCTCGCTATCAGGTCTGTTTTGGTTGGAAAGCATCGACGAGTGATTTTGAAGATCGCCGCCGCCAGATTGTTCACTAACTTGTCCAATTACGAATTAAGAATCTATCGAATCTATGAACTGCCGTTGCCACAGCCGAAATATTGTGTATTTATCCATGTTATTGGTGATCACGCTTATTAATGAGTTCAATGAAGTGGCTACTGCTTGCATGATCAAATGCCCATTATACCCACGCAAGTTATGAAGACCACAGTAATTTAGTATTGTTGGGATAAATTCTGAACTGCAAAATACATGCGTTGAGTGTGGCACCTCTGTACGCACCAATGATGTGATAGTGATCACGAACTTTGAAACTGGGACTTTGCACTTGATCGTTGGACAGGCTTCGCTCTTTTCAGTGACAACTTGTATACAAATTCATTAGTGAGTGGCAGAAGAGAACCCACAACTGTTATCTCCATTCATAATTATGTCTTCTGGTGCGTGGAGCTGCCGAATCCATTTTGCAGTAACTACGATAGATCTGAGAAATACCTCACCGTTTCTTCAATATGGCTTTGCATCGTCCTAATGCCAAGGAACCTTTCATATACATAAGTGCGAGCATCTATTTACTTCGTGAAGACACTACTACAGTTTCTGTTCTGTGTTGTTAGAAGCATCCCCTCTTGCACTCTCCATGATTAACAAGACGATGTAAATCACCCTTGCCCAAACAATAAGCTACACCTATCTCAGATTATCTATAGCGAAATCCTTATGTTGTGTTGAGTAAAGCATCTTTCAGAAACAGATCTTTCTCAATAGGCTCCAATTAGGCAACAACAAGTACGACAGCAACATCAATTGTGTCAAGCGAATGTCGTATGTACCCAATAACGCTAAACCTCCTCTTGTGAATTTCACCCATTTTTTGTGATTGATAAGAGCATCTAAAATTTCTTTATATATTCGCGTTGTCTCTTTTTCTGATTCGCAGTACATTACCATGCAAAACAATATCAATTCTTATATTTTAGACCCAAAAGCAGTTCTTTAATTAGCATGCTCTAGAACTTCTTCGTCACTGAATTCATAAAAAACGGCATTAACTACGGCTCTACTCAAGTCTACTAGGCCTGCGTTCTAAGCACTCTCCTATATGGAAGCGAGACCTGGAGCTCCTACATGAGGCAAAAGAGTAAACTCAACTCCTTCCATATACGGTGCCTAAAACGTATCCTGAAAATCAGCTGGCAAGACCACGTCACACACAGCGAGATCCATCAGCGTGCAAGTATCCCCAGAATGTACTTCCTGCTGAGCAAACGCCGCCTTCGATGGTTGGGGCACGTCCGACGCAAGGAGAATGGGAGGCTGCCAAAGGACATCCTATATGGACAGCTGGCCACTGTCACCAGAAGAGTCGGCCGCCACTCACTCCGCATCAAGGATGTGTGAAAGAGGGACATGAAGGCATGCGACATTTCACCCGACAGCTGGGAAGTGCAGGCCAAGGACTGAGGCACCTGGAGACTAACGGTCAGCAAGGACATATCAGTCGCTGATGTGAGGAGAGGCCAGCTGGCCGCAGAGAAACGTGAGAAAGATGAGTGCAGCAGCAACCCAATCACCTCAGACTTCCCAGTACGTCTGCACCAACTGCAATAGGAACTGTCACTCATACATCGGCCTGCATAGCCACAGCAGACTTTGCCAAAACCCCAGAGACAGACGACACTCCAAGGGAGCTACTCCCGAGACTGAGCTGCCAATGATGATGATGATGATGATGATGATGATGATGATGATATATATATATACTTATATATATATATATATATATATATATATATATATATATATATATATATACATACATATATATATATATATATATATATATATAAGTTTTTAAGCGTCTCATCAGGTGGTTAGCATAAGGAAGCACGTAATTTATTTGTCTTTTATTTTTCATTGACCGCTCTCTCGACTTAACGGTATATGATTTTTACTTCAACTATTTTCTTATATTTTACCTCGGGGTAAGCTTGTTGCGATGGTGATTGAAAGGTTGACTTATATATTCAGTACGCACATATGTTATTAGCATTAATTGGATATAACGTATGGTGTCAATTTCCGTAATATTTTTCACCTGCATATGTACATTTTTTCTCTCTCCTCATCCCCCCTCCCTCTCTCATATGTGTAAGTTGAGGTTCGGAGAATGACATCCTGTTTGCGGGTTCAGTCTCTGTTTCAAAGAATTATAACCAGATAATGGCTATTTTGTGTGTATTAAGATGGTTTCATATACTTCTCTGCATTAGTTGTACACAGATAATAGGATCATCAGGGAGTTTTGTATTTTCATTTTGTTTCTGTTCTAATTGTTTTGTGTTTTGTTTAAGTCCATCATGACACAATAACTCGAATTCGTTCGAATTGACACTGAAGCTATGCGAGAAAGTAATACATATTACATACATTCAAGTATAACGCGTTTGTGTCCTTGGTACAAATTGCTTCTAATCATTGGTTTAGGATAGTATATCTTAAATATTTGTTTTCTTGATAATTATGTAACATTCGTTTGTCATTACAGTTTTTCTCGAATCAGTTAATACTAATTGCTAATGAATACAGCGAGCTTAGATAATATAATCCTTTTCCATGCATAGGTGTCTGTTCATCAGAGATATATTTAATATTAAATCTGAACACTCTCCAATCTTCTGCATTTTTCTATCAACATGCTTCTATTGCAAAAGCTACACGTACCATTGCCTAAATTGTAATGGGTAAATGCGGCTTCTCTAGCGATAATGATCGATCGCACCTGGTGTGGAGACCTGCTTGTAAAGCGGCATACACTATGTTCCGTCTACTTTCAAGGCATATCAACTTTAAAACCTAAGGATATGCAGCTAAAAGTTGTATGCGCACTTAAAACAAAAAGTCTAAGTCACTTCTACGGTGTTGGAATGGCTACTTTAAGAAGACTTTGTGCATATAGGTATGCGTCGGAGGTTTGTCTGTGAGAACTGGGACAACGAACTATTTGTAACTAAGGGAAATAACTCTGCATAATAAATCTACTATGCCCCTTTCGTTAAACGCAGTTTTTGAGACAAATAAAAACACATATTTCTACAATAGATTCTGATTGTCAAGTATCAATATGATTTAGATACAATGCAGGAACCGAGTAATTAGATGCTGCAGAAACAGCGAATAAGCTGATTTATTTGAATTTAATAACTGGTATCAATCAAGTACTCATACGTTAATCTGGTTCACAATCATAACAGCTTCTGAATAGATATAGTAGTCATGTGTCCTCCTGCATCAAGGGGTTCACAAATTGATGAGAAAAAAACGGTGCAGAATTATATAAAGAGTATCTTGTGGAAAGAAAGAAAAAAATACATATTTACTACGTATCGCTATTTCTACTAACCTACACTTTTCAGTCTTGGCACATTCTATAAAAAGCAAGATTAAATCTAGAAAGCATATAATGTCAACTTGTGGCTTGAGTGACATTATCCAAGATGTAAGAGAAATCAGCCATTTTATGAAGCGTGAGGAATATAATGGAAACAACTTGATTGTAACGTTCAATACGACATCAAATGTCATCATATAAGCGTACACTATGAATAACTTTGACGGAAACTGACAATATTATTCACACTGTAACTCTTTGTTCAGCAGAGAGATCATATTTAGCATTACGCAATTGTATTCTTATAAATGTTTTAATCCCTCTTAAAGAATATTTTTATGAAGAAAAGTTGTTTGTATGAAAAGGCTTTGCTATGGGATTGTCATGTGTACTCTTACTGCATATAAATGTTATGTCATAATAGGTTTTGTTGTTGTTGGCAAGCTCACACGTTTTGGCTATTGTGTAAGATAAATCCACAGATCTCTCCCTTTGGTTAGATGCGTTGCAGAACTGGTAGTCAAGTTAGAATTAAACACAAACAGTTTTGTGTTAATTTTGTTGTCTAGACTAAAATCAATTAGCAACTGACATCTGAAAATAAAGAGTTGTCTTTTCTAAAGAACTTTCCATTCTTGTCTGGATTATTCTATTAGCTATCTTTATATACTGGTGACTGAGGAAATGTACGTGTTATAAGACATTAACATATCTCTATTTTCTTATCTTGTATGGTCAAGGCGGGGACAATATTTGTATTCAGTAATAGCAACGGTATGATTATGTGCGATAATCGTTACTTGACGTAAAGCAGCTGAAATGAGGGGGTCTTAGGTGAAAATAAATGAGTAGCATTGACCATGCAAAATAGACTGCTGATATTTGCTGATATTAATCAGTCTAGATAAACACAGCATATTTGAGGAATATAACGTTTTATTCAATTTTATAAAATTCAGACGAATGTTATTCAAGTTCTCAAAATGATTTTATCGGGAAATGACTGGTGTCATGAACATAATGTATCCCTTTGTGAATATTTAACCTACCCCTACCTCCAAAAATGCCTTTGTCTCCCTGTAGAAAACGGAATTGTGATTACCTCAGCTGAAGGAACAATGTACCCATTCCAATTGTTATTCATTTGTAAACTCACATGATGAAATCTGTTGGTTAATGATTTTAGGCTCAGAAGTACGTCGTGTTTCTACAGTACATCCACCATAGCAATGCTCTTTTATAAACAAAAAAAGCCTCGCAATAAATGTGTTAAAAATGAAAGTCTCCTCATTTTGGTATGAAAACATTCATTAAGTTGACACAAAAAACAATTTCAAGGATTATATGTGCCACCTAAATAAGTCGTTGTCATAACATTGTAAAATTCGGAACTTGTTTTTCTGACGTAGTAATGCAGCTGTGAATCACTTTTACAGAGATAAATCGATACAAATCGGATGATTTAGCCTCGAAGAAAATAAATGAAAAGAAAATTTGCGTGTTTTAACTCTTGAGAATGAACTATTCCAATTTCATTAATGAAATATTTCCTCATAGCTATTCGTATAACATAGATTCTCATCTATATATTTTCTGTGGCGTCATAGAATCATTATGTAGAAAGAATGGGTAGATAATTCTCACTTCTATTCTCTGTTTTTGACTCCACGAATGAACGTACACTCTATTATGTTTGAATGCTCTGACTGTGAATATTGTATTAAGTATGGATCGTTTAACAGAGATTCATCACTATTCAGAAACTACTTTTAAAGACTATGTATTTATGTCATAATTACTGATGAAATTTAATCAATATCAGTCTTTGTACTGGAAAATCTATGAAACTAATATGTTTATTAATTATCATATAAGCCGAGATGTTGACATGATACCACGGGTAAAAGAAACAAAACCTATTTATTTTCTATTTGTATTATATTATACTATTTGTTTAACTGTGCTCTGAAATGTTCTGGTCATAAAAGTAACAGCGTTTCAACATATATATCCTAGATGATGCTAGAGGATGCCCTAAACGTTATTGACTGGGGTATCGGTTTCTCATGTTTGGCTTGATACATATTGTGGTTCTTTAGCAAATGTCATTTATTCGTCTTGAATTAGTTTAAGCTTCAGATTATTTAACTGCTGAAAGGGCATGAAATCCAGACCTTCCAACCTTCCAGTTATCTTTTAAACTTATGCTATACCCCCGTTCCCTTAAAACAACATTACATATTTGATAACAAAGCTATTAAACTACTTTACAAACGATATAAGAAGCATAATGGATGCAAAATACAAATAAATACAAAAATGTGGCCAAATATGTGGTTTGCGCTCTGTTCCAGCAAATAGAAATCCTAGATAATATAAGCTCATATCAAGCAATTAATAACAAAGTTATTCAACGATGCCCGATTATATATATATATATATATATATATATATATATATATATATATATATATATATATATATATATATATATATATATATATTGTAATAAATGTTGGAGATGCGCATTTGGTTATAGCGCCCGTTTAAGGAATTCTTAGATTTGTGTGATTTTACTTGTTTGATTACTGGAATTCGGTGCGATGGAAATATTCCTTAGCCCGAAATAATTAGCCAATTATTAGGAGCAAACGTCACGGAGAGAAAGTATTAGTGAGTTTCCATGATGCCATGGTCAATTAGTAGTGAATTCAGACCCAAACCGCATGACTGCCCCTGCAATAATGTAGTCCCTAATAAAATCTAGTAGTATACCTTGGTGTTGTGACTGCAGTGGAAATATTTACGGTAGGAAACCGGTAAACAACACAATGGGATAAACAAGAAGGGACTCTGCAGATACCGTTTATGTCGCCATGGTGGCAAATGTGATGTAGTTGTATTGGCGTAAGGTGCCTTGGAACCATGGATTGACTGGCCTAAGGTGGCGTAGTTAAAATAGTTCCCTGAGTTAGGGGAT
>JAECUM010016375.1:0-18289 GCA_016617855.1 Megalonaias nervosa
CAAAGCCTTTTCTCAGTGTGCTAGTTCAGCCATAATTAACGCAAAACATCATTGTCTTCTTCATGAAATGAACCCTAGCAACTGGCAGTCATATTACGAAAGTAACTAAATGGGCGCGGAACTTATGCATACGAGGTCACGGAAACTCACCTCATAGAAAATGTGTCAATAATTAAATATTGGCAGTACGACTGGAAATAGGGGCGGAAATTATGTATACGAGGTCACGGAAATTCATTTCATAGAAAGTGTGTCAATAATTAAATATTGGCATTACGATTGAAGATGATGATTCACAATAAGGTTTTCTCCTACAGTACTTTAATGATTATTGTATATTTCCATTGATGTCTAGTCAGCCTGTTGACCATACAGTGTGCGTCCACAAAATTTCAACAATCAATTCCTTTAGGGAATATTAAGACAAAATCATTGTAAAGGCCTTGAAGAATATACTTCGGTAATATTGTTTTCATACAGTAAAAGACTGGAATGAGGGTATTCATTTTCTGCTGTTTGGTGTTAGGGAATCCGTTCACGAATCAATCGGTTTTAGTCCTTTTGAACTAGTTTCTGGACACAATGTCCTTTGATCGTTGAATCTGTTAAGGACAATCTCCTTTCAACCGAAGAGTGAGAGATTAATCTTTTTGATTATGTCTCTGATTTGAAAACTAAGTTTTCAAAGACTTTTAAGGTAGCAAGAAATAACGTTTACTCTACTGAATCAAACATGAAATTAAGGTATTATAGAAATGGCAAAGAAAAGAGTTTTCAGCCTGGTGATAAGGTTCGGGACCTCTTGACTATAGCTCTAAATCCTTCTTAGGCTATGAACCATGGTCCTTATACAGTTAGAAATAAAGCAAGTGACTTAGGTCACATCATTCATACTCCTGACGTACACATGCGTCAAAGTAATAGTTTGATAAAGATACCCCGGTTAGTCATTCAATCAACTTCAATGTACCTGTCCTGCACATTCAGGATTTTAACGATGGCATGAAATCTGAAAGTGGTGATTTTGGTTTGACCAATCCTCGGAATTCACAAGGATTAATCAGTCATGACCTGTTACAGTATTTAATCCTGGTTTCCTTGAGGTCTACGCTAAAATGCCAGGACATCTCTCTCTCCACAAATAATGAGATTCACCTGATTCCTAAAGTCCTGGTTATATCTGCCACACTAACTTCCAAACCCAAGAAATCCTATTAGAAGGTAATGACATCAAAATAATTATGTTAATAATATATGTGACTGTATTTCCTTTGGGGGCAGGAATTTGATATACAAATAATACTTCAAGTTTTCGGCTCCTAAAAATTGTGAAACGTGTATCATTTCCGATCAGTCAAGTCAAAGACATTGATTGATTGTTGCACTGTTTGACATCTGACGAAGATATGGTAAGAGGTTAATTCCTCAGGTGTAGTAACTGGAATTCAAATATGGTATTTCAGCTACTCGTGTGTCATTCACATTCGTAAACGATCTTGATCTTCATCTTGGTACTGCCATTTCAATTCATGGTTTTTATATAGTTAGTAAGAATGAATGCAGTTTCTATTTCTTCAGTGATTTGAGACTTAATGTAATTGAATGTTGCATATATATAAAATTGGTTGCCCTACATTGTCTTCATGTAACGTTTAAGTCTGTTCAACTATTTTTCTTAGCAGATCTTGAATATCTCGGCGTTTGGGAACGGGGTGGATAGGATAGAGACCCGTCATTTCCTGTTCAAGATGACATTTCATGACCTCTATCAGATTGATAATCACCACCTTCCAGTTGTTCAGTGTTCGTCGTTTTCATTTATCTTTATTGTTCTATATTTTCCTAGCTTGATGTTTCCCCCTTTTGTGACATTGTATAAAATGCAGCTAAGTCCTCCTTTTCCTTGTATAATCATCATTTGCTGGCATTGATGAAAAGGAGGGGACGTGGTGGTGGTAAAAGCCAAATCCAAAACCAAGTCTGTCTGAAATAATAATAGTGAAAGCCGTGGTAGCTGTACTGTCACTCTGAAATAATTATCCACTGCAATCGTACCGTATAAAAGCATCTTTTCTAAAAATGTCTACTGTGCTAACACTGTGCTGCATGTGTTAATGTTATGAACGTTTTAGGTATATAAATACATACATACATAAGAGAGAGAGAGAGAGAAATGACTGGATGAAGTATAACATGCCGAAACTGAAATCTGATACATTGGTAGGAACTCAAATCAAGTTTGATCCGATCCTACACATCTCTACAGGTGTGTTAGTCCCGTGGGTCATCTGTTTTCTCAAGTCAAGATGTGGACAAAAGTGGATTAATCTACTATTATTTCCATGTCCCATGCATATTACATTATCATGTCTTGTACGAAAACAGGTATAGTACAGTGTGAAAATGAAGAGTGCACACATTCGACAAGTGTGCCTCAGAAGATTATTGGAGACGTTCTCAAAGAAGAGCTGTGAAGCAATGCAAACAGTCATAGGGCCACCAATATCTTTAAGAAGAAGTGGTTCTACTCTATCATTGCTAAATTACGAGTTTTGTGTGTGTCTTTGTGGGTTTGTCTTTGTCTATATTTTTGTCTTAACCTTCTAAACCCTTCATTATTTTACTTCAGTGATACTATGGCGATTGATTTATGTTATGTCCTTGTGTTGAGAACAAACCTACTCACCTCATGGGTGATTTGTATGCTTTTCTGTACGATGGTTTAATAGTCATAACGTTTTGTTTCCTTTTATCTCACCTGTACAATTAAGGAGGATATCACTTTCATAGGGGAGTTTCTCCCATTATTTGCAACTCATACCTTGTGGGATTCAGTGTGAGTATTGGTCAGTAGGTATGAGTTCATGTCAGTGCGACGATGTATTGATTGGTAAGTTCAAATGTTGTCAGTTAATGCTAGTGTTGGTCATTAGTGCTGTATTAGTCAAGAGGCGCAAGTGTACGTTACCTTTCGTTTTGTTCCTATATCGTTAAATCATATTAAACATATGTACAATTTAGCAGGACAAGTTCCCTTGTCATTAAAGAGATCTATAAAGCTAATCACATCTCGTAATGGTAATAGTCTCCGCTTAAAGGTTCGTCATGCGATTCATATGGGCTAACGTTAATTTTTCAGTGCCGATATATAGAGTCCCGTCAATGTATAGTTCACAGTAAACAGTCAACGTTCTTATTTCAGAGACTGCGTAAAACAGTCAGGTAAATTTTACGACGAGCAGGAATATGCTGGGTATATAAAGCAAGAGCCAGGGGAGGTGTACACTCTTGATCACCAGTGTCATATGATTAATGGGCCCGGATCTATCTACTGTGGGGTATGTACATTGCGGAAGATTGTGTGTGTGTAATATGTGTGCGTGTGTGGGACCTCTGCCATCACCAGAAATAAGTATATAGTACGATAAGAGACGTCAATTTGTCTTATGATCTAAATCCTTTTGGTATTTGATTAGCAGCATATCGAGACAAAGACGATCTGCTCCAAGGTTTATGATATTTGTATGCAAAATTGTGTACGTGTTACTAATCGGAGATGTGCGTCTTTAAGCCACGGATTGGGCTCCATGTGAAGCATACATTTACAGATGTATGAATTTCACACCGGGCTTGTATTTTTCTCTGACACACTGAAGCTGAGTCTCATGTTGTTATAATTAGTATGAACAACTACTTGTTTAGAAATATCAAACTTGTCGTAACTATTATTCTTTTAAAGTACCAACACAGCAATGAATATTCTGAATAGAGTTTTATAAGGTGCTCTGACTGACATCTTCCAGTATGCAGGGCTAACGGACTTTGTACAAGACCAACAAGTTGTCCTCTGCTATTCGTTGTACTGCATCAGAATGCTTTAAGGTCAGTATTGTATTTGGGAAATAGAGCTGAGGAAACAAATTTATAATTACATAAAGTAGATACGGAATAAACGATGCTGACCCGAAATGGCCGTAAGAAATGCTGCGCATTATATTGAAATCAATTGCAGTGTCGTAATGAGTAACTGCAGATAAGGGTTTGTAAAGGCTGAATTGTGACAGGAAGTCAATAACCTTTTTACGGTACAGTCATAGGTATTACCACTCTGAATCGATCATCGGTTATTGTATCTTGTAGTGCCAAGAAAATCATTATCATTGTTCCACTGATTTATCTAAAAGATTTCCTAATCACAGAAAAATGCTTCATTCATATTAGGAAGTCGATTTAAAAGTTTCTGTTATTCATGTTGCACTGCATAATTTATGCAATTTATTTCATTCTGTTTTGGATGCATTTTATATCTTCCATTCAGGTATAATTTATTACATTAGAAAATTAATACATTTTATATACCTATCACTTAGAGCCTCGTGACAAAGGAAGCAAGTCAGATTCAACAGGTTAAGGAAAACTCGATTGCACTAAACATTCCACATGACAGTCAGCTCTATCTATTTGTTACAAAGTGCACTATAACCTTTCCTGAAATTGCATACTTTGTGTCCCAGCCTGAGATACGTAAGATAATCTTAGTGCATACGAACATATAACTAATATACTGGGTCGGAGAATGTTCTGCAATTTTTAAATAATCGTCTTCATCGTCATATATTGAAAATAATACTGCATGCAGTTTACATAGTTCCTTAGCCCGCCATCGCCACAATTGAAAATGCAAATAATAATATTATTATTAACACGAAGACGAAGAAGAAGCAAAGCAGCAACAGTATCATCATCATTTAATATCACGAAGATATGTAGTATTACGGTATTACGTTCTCAAAGTAATATGATAGTGGACAATAAGTAAAATTTGACTTACTAGCTCAGCAAATATGACACCAAAAAGCTCACAATTCACATTCTTTCCTCACCTCTACTAAGTAATGTAATTCCATTATCCCCGCCGGAATTGTCTGCACAAATGTATGATGATATTTATGGACATCCTCTGAATCTCAATAATTCCTACTTTCTTTGCATTAGGCAACAGTGTTTAGTCAATTTCGTAATATCTATCTTCTTGGATCATATACCTGAGTGACACAATGTACGTTGATAAGTGCAACACCTTCGTCGCAAAGTTGATCTGTTTGAACTATATTCTATGCTTCAATGATTTCTCCTCAATTTCGTGGACTGTGGATGACATCAAACTAGATGTTTATATGCATATATAATAATACCATACCTTTACTTTTCACATGTAGCTGACTTTGTTTAAGTTTTAAGTTTAGTTCGTTCACAGAGCATGTGATGTATCTCCTTATAAACATGTATGATATATGATTATATGATATAGACAAGGAGTATCTCTAGCACAGCGACCTGCGAAAATGTGAACATTCATGACCTACAAACAATGGCATACAAGACAGATGATGTAGTTTGTTTCATCACATTTAAAAGCCGAGTCCTTCCGTATTTCTTCGAAACAGAAAATCTGTTCAATAGAATCATCTTCACGAGTTGGACTGTACACAGCGCTAGTCGGAAATCTACTTCTCTTCTCTAGCCATAATATAGATGATATGATTCTAACTACAATTGATCACAACCGCAACCGGAATTCCAAAACCAGGAAATAAAAGGAAACTTACCACATAAGCTGTTGTAGAACAATAAATCCATTTGGCTTAAACTATGAAAACCACAAAATGGCATTAACATAGAAAATAATCATTATCTGTGTACAAGTCCAATTTTTTTCAATGAAATAATTCTTTTCTTTTTCTCATTATTCGTTCACTCACCTATCAATACTATTTTCTGCAGTTTTGGTGGTACGATATGATTTTAACTGTCATTACATCAAAAAGATTTTTATTCGGGATATGATCCGCGTTTATACCGTTTAACATTAAGAAGATTAACGACGTTATGGTTCCTACTTTTGTAGGCAATACAGTACGTTTGCCATCTTTATCTTCGAAATTCAAACCAGGTAGGATATCGAATATTGTTTAAGTGATTATTCGATTAGACAGAGTCAGGTAAATGTTTGTACTTTCAACCCTTTCTTTTGTATTTTATGCTTGTCTTGTCTATGTTTTGTTATGTGCCTTTGACAGAGACTGAGTGAGAGTGGAAAACGATTTGGCTTGTTAAAAGCTGCTTTTGCGTTGTTCGTTATCAGTAACATACTGTTATATCTGTATTCATGAGATTTAGTGAGAGGATGCATTGTGATAAATACTACACTCTGGTCGGAAACTTTATTTCTCTGTAACGCGTGTTCCACGCTTCACTGCCGTTCTAAAAAGTATGCTTTAAGTATATTTCACCAGCAATGTTGCAGTCCTTTTAATGTTGGAATCGTCAAACTAGATGAATGCCTCTCTGCATCTCCGTTAGGACCATATCCTTACAACAAAAGAAGGTCATGGGTAACTACGTTTCACATTTTGCAGGCGTCTATTGACCTTATCCGTTGAGATAATAATCAAATATGTGCTTTGCACCATGTACACATGCTCTTACACTACTATTTATGATATTTGGGAGAGAAGATGCATCTTGATGGGTACGAAACAAACATTACAAAACTGCGTCAATGTACCCCATATTCCATGCTTCAATGTCTTGGATTCTGTCGCATGCATTGTCGATACCAGAAGCATCAACTTCAAAGAATGCATGTACGTCTGTTAGTACTACATTATTACAAGAATGAGCAACGTGACATACAGTTCAAATTTACTGGATTAGGTTAGCTTGTGACACTACCTGTTTTCTTCATTACTATTGCCATACCTGGAGTTACGGAACTTGTTAAGATGTTGCACGAAGTTGAGTGATATACTTTTGTCACAAACGTGGACAACTATAACCCATGTTTTCAACATTACTTACGTTAAAGTTCCCGGTGGGGATGAATACAAAAAATTGATCTATCAATGTGGCAAAAGAGCTGCAATCTTAAACGCATGCTCGTATCTGAGGCACACCGTTGCTTTGTTCTCTCCCTGATCTCTGAAATGGTGATGAGTTGGTTGCCGTTAAGTGCCAGCGTCTACTTGTCCGCACCGTACAGGAACATTATAGAACGTATGCGTTATGCAGCCAGATCTTTGCAGAAAGGCTCATCTTTGAGAGCCATATGTACCTATCAATGGTTTTCATGCAGCCGCAAGAGAGTTCGATGCGGTGCCTTATCCCTGGTTCACTGATTAGCGACTCCCCTCTGTCCTTAAGATTAGGTTTTTATCGTATACCCCAAAGAGCTTTTAAATATCATATTAGTTTAATAGAACCTTATTTAAATTGATAGTGTACAAATCATGATGGTAGGATCTAATTAAATTCATCACGTGGTGATAGTCTTAATTAGGTCAAAGTGTATTAAAAACATATTTACATACTTTGTTTCTTCCACATCTGTTTCAAATGAATTTAGTTTACTTCTATGCCCAACATATTCCTCCACATGTATGTTTTATATACTTGTGCTAGTCATAATAGTCATAACATAATATCTTTCACGTTGCATGAATTAAATAAATTATATTATTATTATAACAGTTGTCTATTCCCATATTAATAAATGATGAATCCGAATCGATCATTCGGAGCTTCATTGTATAACAGTACATAATTTCAGGTTACTGTAGCACATTAACCATTAGCTGTGACAAATTGGTCTTGTTAACTGTATCGTTTTATTTTCAGATTATACAAACACGCACGTTGCATTAAACACACAATAATATATTTTACACGCTTACATGTATACTAACGTGTCCCAGAGTCCACGTCCAGGAAAGAGATAGAAATAGTAAACCTGTTGTGACCATCGACAGAAAACTTCACATCATGTATCTAGGTTTCATGCCGATATCATTGAAAGTGAGGATGGTACTACAAACGTTCCGAAATCACTACACTTTTTATATACAATAACATGAATGCAAAACATATCACACACCCACCATCTCAGTCCTAAAGAAATAAATTCCCAGTCGGAAACTGTTGTGCAACTCTAATGATGTCTCTATCTCAAAACACGTAAAAGGGGTTGCACCACATATGCAAGAGTGAATAGTAATAGAGGATAAATGCGGATATAATGATGCACAATTCATTCAAACGTAATTGACTCTCTTTCGGCAAAGAAAAGACGTTCCAAATTAAGTATCTATAATATGATAGTTTATCAGCAAGTAACATAACATTAAGGATCTGGCATAACAAGTAGCCAATCTAGCGGCTCTGAATTTAGTCAAATTATCGTGGTTGACGGAGATCACATCTCTCTCTTCATAACTTGTCTTTCAAAATGCTAGCAATAGACAAGACAATTTACTAATCCATGGCAAGCACATCTGAGCCACGTAGTGTTCATATAAACTATATGTTGGATGTTTCCTACATGGAACAGTGTAAGAAATGTAATAAAATAAAACAAACATTTGCTTCGTAATTTATTCGTGGCATCTTGTCCACATATATCCGCGAATAGTATAACCTCAAGTATTATTTTTAACAATCATGGATTACTATTGTATTGTCACGCATTTTGATTACATTACTCAGGCAGCGGTACCATTTTGTATACAAAGAAAATAACTTGATACAGCCCTCTTTAAAGCAGGGCTTTCTAAATTGGGAATGAAACATAATTTAGATAACCCAGACAAAAACATTGTAGGTTTTCTATTTAATCATTTTTCAGCTTCTAAATTCTCTCTCTCTCTCTCTCTCTCTCTCTCTCTCTCTCCTGTCAAGATGTACAAGTAACTAGCTTCGTAATCCACAGCAGGTTATAATATAGCATTACTTATCATTGATAACAAGCTTTGTAATACACGGAGGCCACAGTAAAGTAACAAGCTCTGTAATACAAGAAGACTATAGCAAAATAACAAACTCCGTCATGCACAAAGGCTACAGCTCCGTAATACACGGAGACTATATGAAAGTAACAAGCTTCTTAATGCACGGAGACCACAATAAAATAGCATGCTCCGTAACACACAGAAACTATGGTATAGTAAGGAGCTTTGTAATACACAGATACTTTAGGAACGTTTTAACACATCACTTTAAGAGTTACAAATACTAACAGAAGAACTACCCCTACAACTACGCAGAGAGGAACAAATCCTAAGACATACCATCAGGAACTCAATACACAGCGACGCAAACCCAACTAAGGCGCTAACTAAGCTATGCGAAAGATCATTCAATCAAAAACTTGTACCAAACCCACCAGCAAGCAAGAAAATCCATACTCTCTGCGCAGAACTCCAATTAACTGACATACAAGCGGAGCAACGGCAAATCCAGGACCCCACCCCGTGGAGAAATAATTCCCCAAACATCAACCTCATAGCACAAACATTCGGAATCAAACAACAAAATCCCTGCAAGATGCTACTTGACATTCAAAAACTACCCCAGGACCAATATACGGAATACACTAAAATATACACGGACGGATCTAAATCCAAGGAACCTAACAGAACGGCAGCAGCAATCGTGGTACCATAACAACAAATACAATTTGGAGCTCGACTTCCAGATGACTGCTCCATCTACACAGCCGAATTTTGGGCAATCAACGAAGCACTAAAATGGATCAAAACTCAAACCCAGCAGCGCCATGTTATCATCAAGGATTCTCTCAGCGTCCTCAAAACCTTAAAACTGGTGCAACACGAAGCAAAGCAAATATGCTCGTGGAAGTGATGCAACATATTCGAGAACTCGAGACAAATCAACACACCATTAAATTCCTCTGGGTGCCATCACACATAAACCTCCCCGGGAACGACAAAGCGGACACAGTGCAAAAAGAACCTCCACAACAACGAAACACACTTCCTCACCTACAGCGTCCAAGAACTTTACAGTCAGGTTAGACAGAAAATAAACACAAAATGGCAACACATATGGAACAACTCCAACAAGGGAAGGTATCTCCACCAACTACAAAAAGAAGTATAGTAAAATCATTACCCCAAAGGACATGGAAGTTAATGACTTAAGGATTATCAACAGAATCATGACAAGAAAAACACTACTGAAAGGGAGCTTCGGAAGGTACCTCAAAGACCAAGGGAACCAAACAACCAACTGTCCTCACTGCCCAATAGCAGAGACGCTCGACCACACATTCAACACATGTGCCACCTACAATGTGCAGCGGAACAGCTTCCAAGAATACCAGAAACGCATTGGATCACCAACAACATACCCAGAGATATTGGATAAGACCAAGAACACAAATATAGAACTTACCTACAAAAACGTCATCTCGTACCTAAAGGGGATCCAAAAACATGGTCACATATAAACAAAAAGGAAAACACCAGCAACACAATAAACCAGGACTATGACAGTGAGCCTAGACCCACGGCCCAGAGACAAGCACTACCAGCCGTCCAACACGCCAGCACCCACTTATCCTACTAACCCATTAACCAGAGTTAACAATTAACAATTAACCCTAATACACTTATCTACCAGACAACATACCAACAACAGGACCAGGACTAAGAAGGGGACTATGGCAAAACGCCAGCTAAAAAACAAGTCCCCAAACCAACCTAAAAGGCATATGGAATCGAAATCCAATGGCAACGACGAGAGAACCAGGACTACTAGACATCATAACAATGACAACAACAGTATTAAGCTGGACACAGGGTAAGTAAAACAACATGCAAACACAAAAGGACTATGGCAAAACGCCAGCTATAAAGCAAGTCCTGAAATCAGCCTTAAAAGGCACAAGGAATTGAAAACCAAACGCAACAACGAGGAAGCCAGAAATACCATTGAACATCCGATTCAACTAGGGAAATATGACTATGGCACACGGACCAACTAACGGGCAAATCTTAACTAAAATACCAAGACAAAAGGACACATAAGGGCACTAGCAACAACAAGAGAGGCAGGACTATGGCAACAACTGCCAAGCCAAAAGGTGAGTCCTAAAAAAGAACTTACACACATAAGGAATCGAGATTCACCTTTAACAACAAGGGGGTGCACAGCGTCACAGACGGACACCAATAAGTTTAATCGGAAACACAATCACGTCGAGGGACAGGCAAGTATAACAAGGGCAAACAGGACCAAGACATCAAAAGCCAACCATACAGAACCAACAATATAATAGACTAAACAACACCACAAAAAACACTCTGTACATAGCATGAGGCAACTAAAACAACACTACTCCAACACTATTCAACTAAAACAAACTAACAAAGCAGACACACCCACAATAACTAACATAGCCACTAACCAACACATAATCAACTAACAACTAATAACTAATACTAAAGGGAAGGAAAAAATAAATAAAAAAATAAAAAAGTAAAATAAGATATATATATATATATATATATAAATATATATGTATGTGTGTGTATGTGTATATATGTATGTATATGTATGTATGTATGTGTGTATGTATGTATATGTGTATGTATATATGTATATACGTATGTATGTACGTATGTATATATGTATGTAGTATGTATATACATTATATGGACGTATGTATATACATTATATGGACGTATGTATATGGATTATATGGATTATATGTATATGGATTATATGGATTATATGTATGTGGATTATATGTATATGGATTATATGTATATGGATTATATGTATATGTATATGTATGTATGTACCTTATCTCTTCTCTCATCTTCCCCTCCCATCCCATCTCCCATGCATGACATTAACAAAACAAAAAGGGCACAATATCGATTCAAAATTGACGAAAGACAGAAAATAATCAAATCAAGACAAAAGACAAGAGAGAGGCAACTGGGGAATACAACCAAGTGAACACAGAAAAACGACTGGAATATTAACCTCCACTTGGCGGACAAGTACGAGCCCTTCCGGAAGAGCAGAACATGGAAGGTCCAGAACCTGCACAGGGCAAGCACTAGCCCTCCAACACCGGAAGAACAGAACCAGGAAGGACCAGTACCTCCACAGGGCAAGCACTAGCCCTCCAAATCAAAAACTAAAAAACCAAACCCCAGTCCCTCCCATGGGCAAGCTCTCGCCCACACAAGAGCAAGCACTGGCTCAAATCCATACCCTCCCCTGGGCAAGCACTGGCCCACCTCCCCGTGCAGGCACTGGCACAAACCTGGGCAAGCACTGGCCCACCTCCTCGAGCAAGCACTGGCTCAACACTTCCGGACAAAAGCTCTCCTTTCCACCCATCCTCTACTAACCCCCTCATTAACAAATAGGACCCAAAACAGGCGCTAGGGAAAACAGACTAGCGAACAACTGGGTGGAATCCTGCGTACAACAAGCCTATGTTGAACAAAGACTTTCCACTATAAGCCCTCTCTTCAATTTCCTCTTATTCCACCCTCACCTTTACTAACACAAGGGGACTAAAACAGGTGCTAGGGAAAATATACTAGCAACACCTGGTTGGAATCCTGGAAACAAGAAGCCTGTGTTGCCCACAGATTTTCCACCAAGAATCCCCTTCCCCCCACCCTCACCCACCCCCCATCTCTGCTCTCACCCCCTACTTTTATATACAAGGGAGGCACTTCCATTGGCAATAGAAGGCCTCATTCGATAACACCATCGTACAAAACTACCCTGATCCTTTAGTCCCTCCGCCATCAAAAACAACAACTAATACTAACAATGCGTGACCCCCCCAAAAAAATAAAAAAAAAACAAACAAAAAACAAAAAAAAACACGCATGGTTGCTGACACTCGGCTGATTGGTGTAATTTCGCCATTAAAAGTACGCTTAGTACACCAAGTTCCAACTACACAAGGATAAAATAGGCAATCTTCAACTCAGAAACTTAGATCAATTGCATAGGTGGCTCACACAATATTGGGGATAGGGAACGTCCACTAGCATAACTGGGCAGAATTTGACATACAATCACGTCGGTCCGGGCCCTTTGGATCGTACACGCCATCAGCGGTTGGGGTCCCCCGCCGGGTCCCCTTCCTCCTTTCCACCTCCTGACATACAATTAAAAAGTACGACTATCGTACATAAAAGCCGTGTTTTTGCGGCATCATTCCTGAAACACCGACCAATTAAAAAGCTCAACAATTGAGCATTAACGAGTCGCAAAAGCTCTTAGTTAGCATAGGCGACTTTAATCCTTCTCAGTCAGTCAGACAATAGAGCAGCAAGATCGTTTATGCACAGAGCTATATAAAAGTAACAAGCTTCGTAATACACGGAGGATTCAGTACAGTAGCGAGTTTTGTAATACACGGCGACTATGGGAATGTAAGAACTACGCAGAGCACGTCTAACAATAAATAGGTCTAAAGGTCCTTGTCATTATCAGCTTCAAAATGAACACTCTATCTTTGATGATACTGATAAAACAATCTTAATATATTCAACTCGATATTATATCATGTGTATATACCAAGTACATGAAGAAAAGTTTCTCCGTGCCCATCCACAAATGAAATGTAAACATCACAACAGATTCCAATAGCTATTGGTCGCCAATATCATTGTTGACATTGTGGTACAAATTATTTGAGAAAAGTGTGCAAACAAAAATTACTAACTTCTTCGTGATAACGAGAACCATATTAACTAATCCACAACAGCAAGGCTTCAAAATAATCTAATCTGTCTAACGGCATCTTATAATTTTCAAGAGGTCATTAATCATAACCGACCGAGGTAGTCCTTTCTTGATACTCAAAAGGCCTTTGACGCCGTTTTGGACTCAGTTCTACTCTGGACGCTATATAATACAATAATTCGGTGTAAAACCTGGAGAATAATCGGAAATATATATCTAAGTGTGTACATAGTGCATTTGTAGTTAACAAATATTATTATAGACGGATTGATAGCAGGCGATGATTGGGGGAGGGCTGTCATCCTGTTTGTATCTTTGTATCTGGTATGTGTAGACAATTGCCACAACACTAAATAGAAAGAAAACCAGTGTGTATAATTTGAATTTTTAGAGCGCTGCTGTTTCAAGTTTCTGAAGTAGCTACTGACACGGATCTGATAGGAGTGAAATAACGATAGTCCAGTCCTGAAAGTACTGAGGAAGACAGGTGTTTTAATGGCAACAACTGAAAGAAAACTGCGAATGGAGCTAGTGCGTCTTAGCTGTAAATATGCAACCTTGCGTATGTTAATGGCATGCTGGTGTAATGAGTACTATGGAGGGTGACACTTATATTTCATATTGGCTGTTAATTTAATGTTGCAATTGAGAGACTAATTGTTTGAGGTAAAGGACGTGAATGAGAATGTAGTCGCGTTGTGATCAAGATTGCTTCCGTTTTATCAAAAGTCATCTGCAGCATGTTACATGTCAACTTCCAGGAAACAATGGAGAAAGATCCCCATAATATTGTTAGGTTCTGTGGAATTAATATAAGAATCGGGCATTTTGCACAGCTGTTATTAATTGTGTATACATTGTTTGCATCGTTTTAATTAGCGTTATAATGTATAGACCTTTGTCGCTGATACTGACTTTACACTCTTTGAATGTAGCCCCAGATTTAAGAAAATATAATGTGGGAGAGATTATTAATTCATCTTCAGTCTGCGAGCGGAACTTAATAAATCGATCATGAAATTTTGATCCTATTCTAGACAATACTTTCCTCTGGAAACGTGCTGGGGATTCACTCAAATCCAAGAATACAATTTACTTTTGGTTTCTATTACGCGTGTTTTGAAAGAATATGTAATATACACAACATTCTTTTAGCTCCGGAAGTTGTTGTTGTTGTTGATGTGGGGCTTAACGCCATTTTTCAGCACACGATAGGCTATACATGGCGGCCAGTATTAATGGTGGAGGAAGAAACCGGGAAATCCCCGGAAAGAACCACCGACCCACGAGAAGCTACTGGCAAGCTTTCTCACATATCAACATTCGCCGAATCCTAGATTCGAACCCACGCAGACAGAGATGAGATGGCAGCGGACAGCGCTTTAGACCACTCGGCCACTCGGGGCCCCTAGCTCCGGAAGTCTTCATCATAATAATAACAGAAAGTGAAAAATATATTAAATGAGTTTCGTGTATTTTTTGTGATTTGAACTTGTGGTAATATCAAGCAAGTATTATTGCGATAAACAAAACATTGTGAATATTTTAAGAGCCAACATTTTGTACAGAAAATAATGTTTTAAAATACCGCATGCACACAATACCTTTTCTACCTATAATTTCCTCTCCAAACTATACGACCAAAGTCACAATTACCTGTATTACATTATGAATGGGTTCAAGTGTTAGTCATCTTGTCCCAATGCTAACATAATATGCAGCATTGACCCTAAGAGCATTTAATGTTTACATTATTTGCATTATTTATGAGTATTGCTCTTATCAGATATGGAATATAATAATACGAACTAGTAACAACAGATAACATTCTTCAGACGTCGTATAATAATAACATAATTATATTTAGAAAAGAAGGAAAAGAAGAATCGTTAATATCATTATTCTGATTTAGGACCAATTTTATCTATCATCATAATAAGGATAATGACAATGATTACTATAATCATAATCAGCAGCAGCAGCAGCAATATTACTCCTAATTATGTTGATTTCATGCAATTATTATCATAGTTTTGATTTATAAGAAAAACAATAATAATAATAATAATAATAACACTAATGACTAATATTTAAATTATAAATCAATTTTGGAACAATGCTCCATCAATGCATGAGAGAACTATTGAATGAATGAACAAATTTGTCGAAATTTCTTCTTAGATTTCATCATGTTAAGCATTTGTTCATATTCTTCTTTATGTACGTATGCCTCTGCTGCCAAACAAGAGGTCGCGAGTTGGAAACTCGAGGTATTCCAAGTATTTTGTTATACATTTTTGCTAAAACTTTCTTTTAAACTCGCGCATCCCGAGGTTGGCTTAAATTTCTTTGTTGTTTTTTTTGTGAGGTTTTTTGATTTGGGGTTTTTTTATTTTTATTTTTATGTTCAAACTTGTTTATGACTCCCTTCTTGGGACGGGCAATTCAGCCTACTGGCCAGATACTGTCCTTCATTATAAACACAATAGGAGAATCTGAAATTGTAGTAGTTGCACCGTTAGTAGATTCAATGTTTATATATACGGCGTTGAGAACACAAGAACACAATTATCTTGGATGTGCTAATGTACAAATAGTATTGATGCATTAAGATGATACAAAACCAGAGTGTCTTGGAACGAATTCCCGATATTCTCAACGTAATGTTTTAGTATAAAACGTTAATGAACACGTAGCAACTGACTTGACATAAGACAAAGCAGAATGCACATATTTCATTTTAAATGGAACAATCCATCAAATTGCATATATGTTCTTTTCCAGAACATTCTAAGATTGTCAATAAGGTTAGACCTTGAACTAAATTTGAAGTCTACATCTTTTATAAAATGATAAAAGTCAGGTAGGCCACACCTCTACCCTTAATCACTCACAAAGGTGAAGCATACAGTTTATGAAATATGCATAACAAAAATCATTTAGTCCACATGTCAATGGAAATTCCCTCCCTAGTAAGTGTTTTTCGCCCGCTATATTATGAACATATGCAGCAAAGTAGAATATAAAACCAATTATGCATATCCCGCATAAATGTAGGTTTTCTATTCTTTTGAATTCGTGGAATTCGGATTAAATCAATCTTCACGTTTTGGTTGATGATCTAGGGAATCTAAGTGTATTTGCATATAACCTAACATGTAATTATTTGGCTGTCAGCACTTTAAACATCCAGAAATATTATTTCATTATTAAATTAACTTCCAGTATGTAATATCATTTCATTGTCTTCAGTGCCACCCAAATCCCATTATTTTGTTATGTTAAGTATTAACTTTTGCACAAATAATGATTCCTTCACCCTACCTAACGATCTTAAAGGCAGATAGTTGATTTTCCTCATTATTTACTTGACCTGTAAATATTCACGATACAATAGATAATACATGTTTGGAAGCCTTATATATTTAGCCGATGAATGGACATTTGTATGCATTCTAATGCATTTTAATGTTGCATATTTCAAAGACATATTATAGAAACACACATGATCTCTTTCAGGTCTGATCTTCCACTGAGAACAAGTGGGAACAAATGCTGTTGTACACCGAATACTCTCCAGGAATCATGTCATGATACGAAGGCTGCACCATGGCACGTCCAACTAAAGTAAAGGTGTATTTCATTCTATCACAATAGGACATAATACCTTAAGGATTTCAGTTAAATCTTCACTAGAGAGGTCAACACCACTGTTCAAAGAGGTACAACCCCAAATTTATGATATCTATTACCAGACAACCTTTTATAGTTGTTGACATTGAAAGGTTTTGTATGTTTCCTCTCTCTCTCTCTCTCTCTCTCTCTCTCTCTCTCTCTCTCTCTCTCTCTCTCATATTGTTACGTATATGTAATTAAATTGCTTGTGTGTTAGTTTTGAAATTCTTTTTATTTTATTTTTGTTTCATTACATTTTATTGTAATGATTATTGAAAGGATTCAAAAAAAAAATTTCAGTAATTCGATATTTTCTTTTAGCAAATGTTGCTTATTTAAGACGTAAAAGTGTTACATGAGAATTATTTTTAGTTAACCTAGTTCGTCTTGGGCTCGCAAGAACGTAAACAGGTAGTTAAAATGATTGGTCAGTATCAGGGCCATACTTTCCTTGCGTGATCACCATGTGTAAACAACGCTATTTAATTAATGGTTTTTAAGTGGGGTTACACTGGCCTACGTGATGGATTTCTTGTAGTAAGAGACCACATGACCCATCTCGCGAGACTTGAAATGATGTTTTTAGGGTTTCAATACACATTCTTAATATTCTTCTGGCAGAGTCGTTTTAACATCTTGAAGGAACAAGGTGTTTTGTTTTCATTTGTTGCCAGATTGTTTGTTTTTCATCTGATTTTTGGATTTAATAATTTATTCTCCTGGAACAAGTTGACTTTTTTATTAAAAAAATTCTGAAAGATATTCATGGAAATTTATTCTGGAATTATTCGGAGAAAAAAGCTGTGAATCAATTGAGGAATTGTTGATATTCGTACATTGGACCACATCTGACGTCATTGCCTTCCATATTTGTGTGTCGTCGAGATTCGAACCTGGATTCTAATAGAACTACTTAGTGATAGGGCTTGTGTTTTCCATTCTTAGGATTAAATTTTGGATTATATTCACAAACCGTTAGTCCTATTTACCAATTTTTACATTGTTTTCTAGGGAAATAAATTATTTTGTTAAAATA
>JAECUM010016376.1:0-25920 GCA_016617855.1 Megalonaias nervosa
TTTCTGACTTTAGAATGCCATTAGGTAAGGTAATTAAATAACTAGTACATCCACAGGGACATGATGTATTTAAGTAAGATTTCTGGCTTTAGAATGACGTTAGGTAAGGTAATTGAATAACTAGTACATCCACAGGGACATGATGTATTAAAGTAAAATTTCTGGCTTTATATGAACATTTGGCATCAGCATTTCAATAACAGTTTTGGAGGATGACTGTAGATGTCTTAAAACAGGAGTTTTAATGTATGTCATGATTGCTAAAGCGTGAGTTGAGTGCTCATTTAGTTCTTAGAATCTCGTCAAGAACTTAGAAAGCGTTATGCTTTCTTCTCTAATTGTGTCACAGTTAGCACGCAGAGGTTTGAAAGACACTAGTCCTGATATAAAAATTGTAAAATCCGCGAAATTGAAATATTTCTACTTAGCTAAGGATTCTATTGTTGATTTTAATTAAAGCCTTTTACAACTATATGAGCAATATTTTATGTTTGCTAGTTTCATTTTTTTTTCTTTTCTTCGCAGGAGACCTACAATTATCAACATGAGGAAACGAATATACATGATCAGAGGGTAATTTGTATTCTTATGAACTGAACTTTTACCTTTATCACTAAAAACAAATCGACTTATTTTGCTAGATCTAGGGTTCATATTGAGTACAATTTAGTTTAAAGTGCTTCAAATAGAGGTTTTGCAATGTTAGTTGCTTGAAATAATGAAAATAAGACATTTGATTCTCTGCTATTTATTCCTCAGAATTTGGAAAATAGTATTGTACAATGAACAAGAGACAGTTTAGTGTAAATCTATTTATAGGTTACTACATTTGTGTGGGAAAATATGAACAAGTTTTTTTTTTCTGATTAATACTGTACGGTGAAGTATTCATCCGAGAAAAAACGAGTCAATATTTTCTCATACAGATGCAGTAACCTTTTTATTATATATTTTCTTATTCTACCTAAGGCTTAATTATACAAATACACTACAGAAACAAAGTAATTGAATTTATGCTGTATTCAAAAATAAATATGCAACCGTAGATTCATCAATATACAATAACAATATTAATGCGCGCATAGCACTGCCCAGCGACCATTTGAACTTCGTCGCACGCTCGACAGTAGTTTAAAAAAGAATCGTCGTTTTGGTCTACTTAAAATTGAAATTTGGGAATGAATGCGCATGGATTTTGTTTATCTTTGCTCCAGCTCCATTCTGCTTTTCTGATTACAATGGATTATTGGGAAAATTCAATGGAGTAAGGATAATGGATTTCAGCTGGAAATGTACTCGAAATTTCAGTACAATTTCGGTGCGTATTAGGTTTTGCATGACATGGCATTAGGATTTGCAGAACTAAGAAAGTGCATTTTTTTTTCTTCTCGAATCTAGTATTTTGACAGACTTGTAAAATGGTACATCTCTGATACATATGTGATAGCTCTTGGTCTAAATAAGCTTTTCTATGCTAAATTTATATACACCCTAGAGAGCACTCGTCATAGTCTGAACCGTTATATTTGCGAAAAGATACGAATATTCTCCTAAATAACTGTTTAAATGACCAGAATATTATTTTCAATTACTGTGTCTCTCTCGTTTGTTGTTGACATTACGAATATCACGTTCATTCGTTTGCTTGTTTGAAAGTTTCGTTTCTGATTCAGTGAACTCGTCCACATCGTTAGCTTTATCAGTTTAGTTCGTTGAGAAACAAGTCCAATCAACCAAAACCTGAAGCGACTACTAAATGAATGCCGATTCTTTGTTTACCACGTAGTTCCTAATACACTATACTATTTTTAGGCGCACGTTTCGAACACGTGCGTGTAATATCAAGGTGTTCAGTATTGTAAAATACTGCATAATTTGGACAATGTAAAGTTAACGGAGACAAAAATGAGCATATAATAATTTAGTGTATAGTATAGTGTATAAATAAATATATATTTTATTCCTAAATCGAAACTATTGTATTTCTGGATTGTCATATGAAAACATACTTTGGATCTTCCGCCTAATGTGCAGTCGTTTTGTTTATTGAATTTTGCTTTTGTGAGTTTTTGAAGGAATTTGGGCAGCTGGGCATTTTCCTAGGGGTTACTTTCAGGTTTAATATTATCATAACCCACTTATTCTCACTTGGTGATTTACGTTTAAATTATTGTTTTGATTTATCATCATAGACTCCCTTATACCTTTTCTGTCACGTGCCCTAATACCTTACATAGATCCACGATTATCTTTCCCTCATTAGTGTCCTACCCTACAGTAACTAATAATAATATCAAGAAAGGGTTCTCACTTCTCAGCGTTTTCTCTATCGCTCTTACATATCATTCACTCACCCATGCGTCTTTTCTCGTGCATTGTCTTTTTATACATAATCAGACAACGCAATTATGTTTGCCCCTCATACATTTTGTTTTATTCACTCATTAGCCTATGGTAATAGCTCGACCAGATTAAATAACCAAGTAGTCTAAAGAGCTCGTCTTTACAGATCATTCACATAACTCACCTTTGTCTGCGTTGGTTCGAGTGTCGCCTCAGCCAACGTAGGTATGTGAGAAAGCTTGCCAGTAGCTTCCCGTGGGTGGATGGTTCGTCCCGGAGTTTACTCGGTTTCTTCCTTCATCACATATAGTTGCCGCAGTGTACAGCCTCTACTGTGTTGAATAAATAGCATTAAACGTACAAAAACGAAACAATGAAAATCATCTCATTTTTTTACAATTTGTATATTCCTTTGCACATGCTATTCTCTCATTCATGTACGTCAACGTCTCTGACCACACACATTCCACGGTCCCTCCTAGACACCGCAACTACCTTCTTTCATTACTTTACTGGCCAATCATATATTAATACTATGCTGTAGAGGAAGTCAGCAGCTTATATTTCGTTCAATATTAATGACGATGATGGCGATAACAATGATGATTACTACTGAGAATAATTTCTTTTTGCCGACTATGTTTTGGACTGCTATCACAAAATAAACCAAATGTTTTAACAAATGAAAAGAAGTCGCTACCATCCTTCAATCCCTCTACATTATGGAAGTGTCTGGTGGACGCATTGTTTGGGTGGCAGAGAGAATTGCTAATTTTAGATAGATATTCATAGGCGCCAAAATTTTATATTGAAGATGCTCGTGGAATATACTTTGGTATAAAGGACATATGTTCATAAGGAACAGCACCGAGGAACTCATTATCGTTTTGTTTTACTTTCATATTTAGACTATAAATAAATAAAGAACGAAGTCTAGGAGGACACGGTTTTATTGTCCATTGACTTTTCTTCAAGAAAAACATGTTTCAATGTATTTGTCATGATAGTAATCAAATATTGTTTTCTAACGTTTACTGTTACTCTATATCCGTTTTATTTTATCAGCCGTCCGTTAAGTATAGATAATCAATAAAGAAGAAGTAAGACCAAAAAACTATACATTATTCAACTTTGCATGTTATATTACCTTGTAATGTTATACTTTAATGGTTGTTTCATACATGTATAAGCCTGCATTAATCAGACAGGCCTATAAGATATCATTGTCTAGACGGCTGGTTAAAGTTAACAACTGTTTACATTAAAAACTGGTCAACTAAGTACATTAATAATAAATTCATCGAGTTTATCTAATCTGTGACGAATTCACCTACAGTGTGTCTTTCTGTGTTGATATATATATATATATATATATATATATATATATATATATATATATATATATATATATGTCAGCAGCACATCAGATCAATTTTGGCTATTTAGTGTTGAATAAAATCTAAGTTAAAAGCTAAACAGCATCATGGGATTCAAGGGCTCAACACTTCAGAAAGGTTATTGTTCATGTAACCCTTTGAGTTACCTCGATCTATAGTGGAACAAAAACTAACAGGTATGAATCAATGTATGAGGGTCTATGACACAATAACGATGTGTCAGCCAAACGTTATGAGTGTCCTTACGACAGTTACTGCGTGTTTGCCATATATACTCCCAAACTATATATTTGTCCTCAATAAAGAATACTCAGAATAAGGAGTTGATTATTTGTCAATATGCATAAAGTTATTAAAAGCAGGGTAGAAAACAGATGATACAATCTATATCAACATATAGCTGATACAATCGAATTATATTGTAGAAAACATATCACTAGCCAAAATATTACATGTACGTGACTCTCCATATGGAAATTAAAATGTGGAGTATCTCATTTTATAGGAGTTAGAATCTAGTATACTGTATAAAATGTATATACAGCTTTCTTGGATGACTAATCTTTACAGTTTTAAAACCTAGTACAGTGTATAAATGTATATACAGCTTTCGTTGTGTCTGATCTTTACAGTTTTAAAACCTAGTATAATGTTTAAATTTATAATCTGCTTTCTTTGTGTCTGATCTTACAAATTTTAAAACCTAGTATATTGTTTTGATGTATGTATAGCTTCCTTTGCATCAGTAGTAGACTATAATGAGGTTTATTAGCCAAAACCCCATTTTGCATTAGGACGAAAGCAAGATTATTCCCCCCGCCCCCCCACCCTCCATTAGTCTAAACAGATACGAAAACAACTTTGTTGAGGCAACAAAATCTATTTCATTATTGATTACCTGTCAATGACCTACCATTAAATCATCATAGTCGTCATACAAAATAGGGTTTGCTTAGAAACGCTCATTATAGTCTACTACTACGGGTTTTACTTGAAATCGCTAGCGATTTATATATATTTCACGCAAATTCCAATCCATTATTAATAACTCGCTGTGATTTTCCACATGTCGCATGTCTGGCAGCTATTAATGCTCTATTAATATAAGTCGCTGGGATTTTACAAAATAATCGATAATTTACATACACGCTCCAGGGATGGTCACTCACAAATTTTACATCATTCGCGAACGCCTGATTCACAATGGACAGCTTGACGATTTATTTCACAGATATGTTTGATATTCAAATAAAATTTACATGAATCGCTAGCCATATACTGTAGGAACCAATCTAAGAAATCCACCATACTAAAATCAATACGTTCAGACGTTTTATATCCTAACGCAAATGTATTGATCCCATTACAGCATTATCTTTTATCATTAAAATTACAAAGACCTTATTTTATGATAACATCTGTTTCAATTTTATGACAATTTGATCTTATTGCAATCATCTCAACATAACTAGAAAATCCGTCTAACGCAGCTTTATAATTATTAAATCCTATCACCATATCTACCACATTTCTTTTAATTCCCTTAGCTCGTTTCTTAACTTTATTATCAGCTAATTTTAGACAGTACATTTTACTACGCAATCCGATAAATTCTACGATAGGAACAATGTTTGTCTCGTCCTTAAATTTTCCTGTTACCTTGTTATTATCATCACAATGAAATCTGCTGGTTTTTTTTGATAATCTGAAAGATCAAACATCTATCTGTTATCATAAAATTCTTGATAAATATTATCAGATTTTACCTTGTTCAGTATCTGTAAATAACAAATCTGTTTCAGGCCACTTATCTTGGGCAAAATCGTAATGAAATTGGTACATTAACTATTTTGATATCTCAAGTACTGCCATACCGACATGAACTGGCTTATTTAACTTTAGATTTGTCTTTTGTCGTTGAATGGCTATTAGAGTTTAATTAAATAATTTCATGCTGACAAAATCGTCAGATGCTACAAATTTATTATGACGTCCTATGTTATCCACTATCTCGCTATTGACTCACTTTGTGATATTTTTTATAGTCTTGCCAGAGACGCTGTTATTCATAAGCTTGAAAAAGTACTTTTCGAATTCTGTTTTGGCAGCTCCTCGTCGTGATGTGTTTAAGTCTGTAAAACTCTTTATCCACGGCGACTGATTAAATTTTTAGCACTCAATGAACTTTTCTTAATACCAGACCATGGTTAACTGCTTGCTTAAGTTTTATTGTAATGCAAAACGTATTTACGTTTGTCAAGCAGATTAGGAACTAATTTTTTAACAACAGATTTGCTACTAGTGCTAGCATTAGACGAATAATTTCTCTGCTCATCGGATAATAAACTGTAGTCGATCAGCATCGACTCTGGACAGAATGGGTAGTCGTTATGCATCGTGCAGCTCAATAGGATAGTCAATATCAACTTCTATGAAATAACTAATATCATCCGGTATAGTTTTATCAGTTTCATCAAAAAACTGTTTTTCACTGATCAACCTAAACCGGCCATACGGCATAGACTCCGATAGACCGTAGCCATACAAATTATTCGAATCAAGATAGGCTGTAAAACTTGATTTTTCTGTACTATCATAGTCGGATAGATATTCATTATTAGCTCTGGCATTATGACACTTATTTCGCTTCGATTTCCACGTTCTACAAAGTTGAACATATCAGAGTCTGTTAGCAGCTCCAGTTTTATTTTGCTGTGTTTCAGTAATGCTTCCCAACTTAAACCTTTTGCCGAATAGCACCACGCGGGGTCTAGTCCGTAGTTATCAGCACTTACATCTCTGACATTTTCAAAAATATCTGCAACAAAACGTCTGTGATAAGATATAGGTCACGATAATCTCCTAAGTTTTTGCAGCCGAACGAATCCCATATCGAGCATAGGCATAATCATCGTCGGATACATCAGGCAAACTTAACCTGGAATAGAACTTATCTTTGTCAGGTAGACACGTTTCATCAAATCTTCTCCAATCGTCTAGATATTTGTAGGAAAAGATACCCTTTCGTGTCAATAAACTGCCATCAGTTTCACCGAAATGTTCAATCAAATTATTAAATTGACTACAGTCTCGCACAAGCTCGTCTAGCGACGCCGCCATAAACTGCAGACTGTCAATAAATCTCAACTTGCCTAGTGTCACTGACATATATTTTTCAGTGTTATTTGGGATGCACTTTATTTTATTGTTGTTATTAATTTTCAGGCGGTTTATTATATCTTTCTTAACGAACACTTCAACTATAATATGAGCATCATATCCTCTGAAATTATGAAATACAACAGGAACGAAATCCGGTGCGGTATATTTTAAGTTACATTTGTCATGTGCTGGGTCAATATATTTTCCAGTAATATGGCAGTGATCTTTTGCTTTATCTTGAGGCAAAAGCGCGCCCTCACAATTAGAGCATACTTCTGCTTTGGAAAATTCAGCTTCTCGCTTTAGTGTTAATGGTTTCATTGCTACTGTCTTAGAGAGTAACATCATTATGAAAACAATATCGTCGACAAGGTTCCTTAGCAACTAGACAGCTGGTTCATTTCCATGGTAAATTCTTACTGGTTTTGATAAAGATTTATCAACAGCGCAAACGATCTCATACGCTACTCCACAGGGGATATGGTCATGTAATTTCCTTGTCGAAGATTTATCAAAGTTATTCTCTACTCCTTGCACTGGAAGTAAAATGGACTCGAAATCAGCCTATACTATAAAAGGCACTTTCATCTTATGTCTGTAATTTGTAAATTGTAATATTTTTTCATCTTCGCAAGGCATAGAGATTTTCTGAATATAAGAGCAATATTCGAGGTGTTTATCAAGTATATGTTGGGAAATACAGCCTTGCAAACATCTGACACAGAAATATTTCTTTCCCTTATGCTTTTTATACTGACCTCCGACTAGCCCATTAAATTTCTTTATCCATGCGCAGTGATCTTCATAAATTAGTAAATTTATTGTCTGCTGACATGTTAGATCGCTGATATATCTAGGGATATATCTTTTGATTATCATCGACACCAAATATATTAATACCTCCAGGTAACAGGAGATTGTTCTGCTTTTCGAAATTTGGAATTTGATTCTCAGCAACGGGAAGACCATGCCGCTAAAGTTTAGATTGTTAACATAACCAATGTAATTTGATACTCGATAAGAATGATCTTGTGCAGGAAATAACGCCGACAATATGGCCCATTGGAAACATTTTGTATCATGGTTCTGGATATTAATACAACATTTTGAGTTTTTGATTTTAGTCTGGAGTTCGACAAACGAGTCACCACGCAATGGATTATACTTCATAGTGTGGAAAAGTATCTATCTCTGTTATTTTTTCAAATTTCTAGCAGGACCCAGATATTGTGTACTCAACTATTTTCTTCTATATTTCCTGAAATATATTTTCTGACAGCGATGTTAAATGTGTCCCTGTAAGTATTCGATTAGATTTTGATGTGATATAAGGATTTGCAAGTTGCTTTGCCGCAAGGTGCTCTGACGTAGCGGTCTCATAAAAAAAAAAAATCATCCTTAGCTTGTTGTGGGGATTCCAGAGATATATTTAGCTTAGAAAGTATGATGTGGAACTGCACTATTATTTTTAAGTCCGTGTGCGTGGCAAGCTGGGATTTGATTGTTGGCTGAAGTAGATGATATAAGTTTGTGCCCGAGAAATTCGTAAGTAAACGCTTATTATTAAATACCCAACTGCTACAAAACCAGCAAATGAGGTTGCGATTTTTTTCTGTCGATATCTTTCTGTAAAGAAAAGACTTTTCTTTGCTATATCGGCTTGTTTCAACATTTCTATATCTACTGTTTTATATTTCTTTAATTGAGCGTACTGTGAAATTGTCAATTAAAGATTTGGAAAAGCTATTAGTATAAAATGGAAAATTTATACCAGATGCTGATAATCGTAAACGATCTTGCTAGACATCAAAAGATTTTCTGGTGTCACCAGAGATATAATCTTTTTGCTGGTAACGAGCTTGGCGTTGTGATAAATATAAAAACAAAAAATGCAATTGGAATCCTAACGCCGGCTGGTTATAGGATGAAAGTAAAAGGCGCAGATGATAGTGGGTATACCGGGATGTTTTTGCACGATTTTATCTGGACTTTATTTAGCTGTGAGGAGATTACAGACGGAATGAGAGCTTATCATATCAATGGCAGTGTTACTGACAATAATATCGCCAACTTACCATTACAGAACGAGTTTCAACGTCATCCTATTTATAATTTTTATGATGCCAACGACAGCGGTATTGTTAGACATATTAAAACAAAAAAGTTGTTGGAAATATTGATTGGTTATTTAAATGTAAGTGTTAGAGGAAGTAATACCAACCAAGTTAAATATAAGTCTCACAGGTTCGTGTTTGAAAGTTTTTTGTGGCATTATTCCTAGTGGCCTAGTTATTGACCACATGAACCGTATTCGAAAAGAAAACTTTCTGGAGAACTTTGACCTTTTTACTTCGAAAGAAAATAGTAGGAGAGGTAATGCTGGAAATCCTAACAATTCAAAAATCTATGACCGTAGTATCAACCAACTCCGAAACTAACGAAGAAATTTCGTTTCCATCTATAACAGCTGCATCAAAATATTTTAACATTGACCCAAGGGCAGTAAAATTTGTCGCTGATGGCATTACAAAATCCGCCTTTTCAAAATGATTTAATGTCAGAATCTTCTTTCAATACGAATATTTAAAATATTAGCGACGTCGCTATTCGTCAATCAGAAATTGAGATATTTTGTTTAAGGTTTCCTTGTCGTATTCGACAAATATCTTTCCTTATTTCAGCAAATGATCAAGTTCTGTGCTGCTTAACAAAATTTAATTATTTGTTTCTCTTTCTACTTCAAAGCGAGCTATCACGTTATCATCACTTAGGAACATATTTATTACAGCTTCTTCCAGATAAAAGGGATTTATAATATTAGCTCGAGTAACAAATCTATCCATATTTAATAATTAAGATAAAATTGCAGTTTATTTACATATCAATTTTCAGAATATCTTTTAGATTTTCTGTCGTCAAACAGCAATTTGCCAGCTTTAAAACAGTTTCTCTATCATATCTAAAAACTATTTTTTAAAAATATTTCTCAAGTCCTGATATCTCCGAATCTGTCAGTAGCACACCAAACGCAGAGTAAGGATCGTATTCGACGGGAAAATTCACATACGTTGTTCTGTTTTTTGATTAGTCATAAACAGTTTGACAGCGTCGAATAAGAAGTTCCTATTCAAGATTTCAGCTCTGACTATTCTTCTTATTTCGTCCGGCATTTTATTACAGTAATTAGATAAAAGTATTATGTATAAGATATCTCAAATAAATTTCTTGTTCGCAAAAAGACTGTCAGATATTTACATTGATATTGATCGAGATACATCGGATCAGCCAGAGCATCCGGATTCAACAAATTCAAATACTATTAAAAGACAGCACGTAAAACATCCCCAGTTTGACCTAGAAACATATCTATTTCCAGCCCACGAGGATTATGTTGCAGATGAGCCAGGAATAGTACATCAAGACGAGTATGTTTATGTAGCGGCGAAATCGCGGTACAATGTAAAATATCACCTCGCTTAGAAGATAAAAAAGTTTAATTTAATGTCTCTGAAAACCAGATATTCTGGGAGTTATTAAGGCCCTTTATGATTCGTTGACTGCTACAAGTGTATGGAAAAAATATAAAATTTGATTTTCTCTTTATAAAGATATTAATTTGATGTGAGCATGCGCACTAGCAACAACACGAAGACAATATTTAATGTCATTATGCAGGCCAGTGAAATATAAGCCTGTCCTTTTGAAATACGTAAAGATTTTTAGTGACTGGATTGGTAAGGATTTAATGAAAGATTATTTATTTCACTAGTTGGTATCCAGCTATTAAAACTAACACTGTACCTTTCCATTTACCAAACGTTTTTTTCCTTTTCTTGCTATCACTCGCTCGATAATAAATATATCCTGCTCTGTCTGCTGTAATCTCTTTTTCCGCTGAATCTTTCAGCTTCTACATCACAGGTATTGTTGTTAAAATTTTATCCACAACAAATACTTCCTCAGACCAGTTAGGAGTGAATCCTTTTTCAAACGTTTCCTGCACCAGTGAAATTCTAACTTTATCACCCATGCTAAACTTGTGTCTTCTGTATCTATTTTCGTTTGCCAGTATTGGATTATTAATAGCTTCATTTGGTGACATTTCAATTGTTTTATATTTTGTGTTATTGTAATCTGAAATAATCTTTGGCAGATCGTCGACGTCTCGGTTAGTGTTCTTGGATTTAAATTGCTTATAGATCTTCTCTTTTAGCATGCGATTAAATCTTTCAACGATACTTTCCCCTCGTTTACTGTGATGTGTTTGTTGATGTTATTTTGTTCCAGAAACTGCTCGAATTGCTTATTAAAAAACTCCGATCCGTGATCTGTCCATACCTTATTAGGTTTTCTTTCTGTGCTTATTATAACATCTCTCAACGAATTAGTTATAGATTTACCTGTCTTATCTGTAACAGGTACACCAAACGTGTATTTACTAAAAATGTCAACTATATTTATCAGGAACCTTTTGTTGTCATTATGCTTTGCAATATTTGACATATCTGCTAGATCTATTGCCCGTATATCATCAGCCGAGTTTGGACAACTTTTCGTAGAGGAATATTTTTTTTAGGTCTGTGAAGTTCATGTGCGAGAGCGCTCTGTTCTCCACCATCATAAAGTACATTTTTACCGAGTCGGGGCTTTCCAAGTCGAGACTGAAGCGCATGCGCCTTACCGAGTCCAATTTATATTTTGCTCCAATAAAAACTTGCACCAGCTTACGATCAATTCGCTCCCCTTTGGTCTCATATTACTTAGCTCATCCAGCATAATACGGTCGCAACCAGATTTATCGTTTTCATTGTCACTTTAACATATATCATGTTGCATTGCAATTTCATCGACTTGATTATAGGGCTCCTCCCCCGGGATGGGATTGTCATTTTCATCAAGCTGTTTGTTGAGTGGATTCCAAGGACCTGTATACCTGTGGCGCGGCAGGGTCCACATATGTTTAGGTTTCGGTAACTTACCAATTAACTTGTGAATATCTAAGCCGGATCCTATTACAGCCCGTTGATTACAGCACTGGTAATAAGTTACTATTTTATCTTGCTCGAGACACAGATCGTGGTCAGCTTTACAATCACACGCTTTGCTTGCAAACTGGCCTTGCATTTTTGTTATAATTTAATCGTGGACTAAAATAGTATTAGAAATTCTTGGCATTTCCTGATCTCCAGGTAATAGTGGTCCACGTTTGAGAAACATACACTTTTTCAGATCACAGTTAGCACAAATACTTTTCATCATAAGTCGGTTATTTTTGGTAGTTTCCTTGGTTTCATTTGTATTTTCCGTTTTGCTTCTGCACTTCAGACAATACGTAGTCATTTTAATATTTGCTTGTTAGATAAAATTGCAATTTTATCGTTTTCTAGGCTTGGTTTAGGTGCAAATTGTAATATAAATTTCAGAAAATCTTGCATTTGTTTGATAAACATAACGCAGTAATATCCAAAAGCTGCAGTTCCAACTGGCTGTAGTTGATTAGACGAATAATTGATTTTTTTGTACTTTTGGGACGATAGCATGTACTGTTTGATAATAACACTCGGTGGTAGCCCAAACGAATCAAAATAGTTGTTTTTATAAAGCGTTACCCAATGCGTGCAAGTACAGAAATGTTGTGTATTTATAACACAGCTTGCTGCAGCTGGCAGAGAGTGAAGTGATAACTCATCTTTAGAAAATACTCCTTGAAATCCGCTTATATCTTTAAGTTTATCTCGAGATGGATAGCAGAGTGATCTACCTCCTGGTACCGGGTAGCATTAGTCTCCTCCCACGCCCTATGCCCAACAGATTTGGAAGTAGATTTCCCGCTATTCCTGCTAGCAATGGCCCTATGAATCCACCTTGGACTGCTTTCCGGTTCGTCTTTTTTGAGTTGTTTTACGTTTCTTTTCTGTTTTAAGTTTCTTAACGCTTCATGTTTTACTTGAAATCGCTAGCTATTTGAGCAGTTTTTATTTATGATCGTTAGACAAAAGTAAAATGCTACACTTACTGCTTGAAAGTCTCAACGGACACAGCCTTCTTCGTGGTCGAGTGGGTCTAGTTTTAGTTACTAATTTTCTGATTATTTCTTCGCCTGGTGGAGACAGCAGTTTTTTTTTCTCGTTTTTATCAACGCCTTAGTAGTTTCTGATGTTGGTGAAATTTCAGGAATTGCTTGTTTTATATCCCTGTCGCTTATTGTGGTCCACCCTTAATTTTTTCAGCAATATTGTGTTAAAACGGCTGAATCTGCTACAGAAGATGCTCCTGTTGCAAAAGCTTTAGATGCGTCTAACGCGATAGGGGCAATTTCTTTTGCAATACCAGGTACATTTTCAGTTATTGTAGAAAATAAATTTCCAAAGAAACCTCCTACGATATCTCTGTGATAAATATTTCGTTATTTCATTTTGTTATACAAAACTGTCCGATAAAATTGACTGTGATCAGTTAACTGTGGTGAGCAGAGCTCACTGACCTCAAGTTTTTATAATACGTTACAATTTCGTTATTGCGATTTAGCTACCCGCTGGATAGATCAGTCAGTGTCGTCGTGATAGCAGATATTTTATTTTCAACACTAACAGGATAGTAGATTATTTGTCTTGGATTTACTTGCATTCGCGATCCCGGTGGTACATCTGGACTAAAAGAATAAATAGTTTGACCTTGACCACCACGTGCCGTATACGACCTGCTGGTAACAGAGCAGTTTATTAAAATCGAATTTACTTTTGTTATATCAACGGGTAACTCGCCGTCGTATGAAATTGAAGCACTTTGCAATTCAGAACCGTATTGTTTTCGACCAAATCCTAACAACAGACCGACGCTATTTGTGGTACTGAAATCAACAATCAAACCGTTTATTTCAAAGTGATTCTGGCACGCAATGTGTTATAGTTTGGAATGAGCTCAAAATTATCTGATGTGGATTCAACCTTAATTGTAATTAATAACTTTATTGCTTTATTAAGATCCGTAACGTTATAAGCGCCCTATGGTATCTTGACCGATTTCCAAGTCCGGCAAGCCGGCTGAATTAATTGAAATGTAAAATCGTCATTCAAATCGGTATTGATATTTGCCATAGCGTGCCAAGCAGTGGCTGATATTAGTCCTATTTCGTATTGTTTATGGCTGTCAAATTTGATTGATCGATTATAAATGACAGAGAAGTTTGCACTGTCCGCCATAGTCTGTGATGAAGCAAGCAGTAAAGTTGTTGACAACATTCTTATTTTATTTGATAGATAAAACTGAGCTGCTGGCAGTTTGTGCTTTGCAGTTAGAGAATCAGATGTAAAATATAATATTCGTCAGATGTTAGATAAAAATTTGTTCTGAGATTATCTAAAATTTCAATAATTTCGTTGTCAATTTCTGTGCTCGTATTTTCCAGCTTCCTTTGATGCTGTTAATAACACCAGTCTGTCAACTAATTTCAGCGGTCGAATTAAAGATCTTTAGACCATAACCTTTTTTATTTTTTGGTCATCAATTCTTTTAGCTAAGTTTTCTAATAACTTTGTTTTAAAATTAATTCCTTTTGTTTCTCTTTTTATGTTATCAAGTACAATACTGTAAAGATCAGCAATAATAAATTCTCTGTGCATATTAAAATATTTTTTTTGCTTCATTGTAATTAGTAAATTCTCTGATCTTATCAAAAGCCACTCTATTTTTTCTATTATAATTTCTAGTTTTTTGTTGTAATTATCTACCTTATCGGCACATAATTCTTTTATATCATCGACCCATAATTTATTCTCGCCCAAAAAAATTCCGCTCTCTTAACTCGGTAACATCGACTGCTTCTCTCATTAATTGATTGATCATTTCCATGAAAACAGCCACATATTCTTCACTATCTTTAGACTGCTCTTCAATTTTTTGTAATACTGCAGCTTGTCGTACAGCTGGATCTCCTATTCGACCAATAATTTGCTCTGCAACTTTGTGTTTGCTCCTCTTCAAGGATACCTTGTAATCCTTTCTCTGATAACTTTTTAATATCTTCCGGTGATGCCGCAGAAATATCTGGCTCCTTGCCATGTACGGCTTCGGTGACTGGCCTGAAAAGTCTAGCAGTTTCTTCTGCCGTCTGCTGTAGACCATGACGTTCCTGTTCAACCTTCTTTTTGAACGCTGCTCTGGTTGCAACAAATTTCTTTATAACCTCGATTCGTTTTGCGTCCATTTTTTCGTTTAATTTATTTTGTTAGACTAATTTTAGATGTTTACCGTAAGACCAGTTTACCGTTAGATTAGTTTTCACAGTCCAAACCTGTCTATTCCACATCTGAACATACGATTTTGCTAGTTTATCAAATAAAAAGAAACTTTGTCCGCCATCACCAGTAGCGTTATGATAAAGTTCGGCAAATTTATTCTTTACTACACCCTTGCACTGCTCTCGGGCTATATTTTGTACATCGATATTGTCTACTCCGGCAAATATTATGAAACATCCATTATTTCGCCTGATGAATCAATCAATATTGTAGAAGCCTTGAGCAAGGTATATTGCATTAAATTTTTGTGCTGCGGTATAGGGAAAAATAAGATATAGGGGAAGCTGATATTCTCGGTCTTTTAAGTTTTGGAACAGCATATGTAATTCTCAGGCAGTATCTGGTACTTAAAGATTTTAATCTGGGTCAGTTATCTTATGTTGTTAGTTATATCGACGAAACAGAAGATATTTGCCGTGTTAGAGTTAATGATATTACTGAAATACCAACACATTTTGACCCTCCATTTTCATCCCCAGTTTTACCAGATATAAGATATGATGATATCTCATCTGAAGTGTATGATAAGTACAGAGAGTTTCTTGCCGATCCTGTCAATAAAAAATTTTGTGCTCTGATTGATAAGGTTTCAGCAGAAAATGCTTTTACTACGGTAATTGAAATAATTACAGAAACAATTTCATAATGACGAAAAAAGAAATAATAGACTTAAATTATATTTCATCTGGTCTCCAAGGCAACGATAGAGACGAGTTGATCAAATACTACAAATATTATCATAAAATCTTTACTGTGTCAGACAAGCTAGAAACTTTTATAGTAAAATAATAAGCGCGCTGAATCATTTTCATATGATACTAACAACGACTGGAATTATTTCAGTGGGAGGAACATTAAATCCGTTACTGTTAATCGTACCCGTCATATGTATTGTTTCATTGGCATATAATAAAAAGATCGGGCCAAAATACGAGAACGAAAAATATGTCTTGTAAAATAGCAATAGCGACTTATAGTAAAATTCTTAGTCACCTTCGAGCTTATCTCAGATGTGAAAAGTTTATAATGCTATATCTGATACAGGAACTGCGAGTCAAAGACGATTTGCTCGTAGATATGGTACCGAATAGAGTTGCGAAATACGAAAAACGATACTCAGTAAATTTTGTGTAAAATCGCTAGCGATTTCATTTAAAAAATAAGGATACCAAACATTTTGTGTGAAATATGAAATATGGAAGACATTACACTGAAAGATACCAAGTTAAAGATGAAAAAAATGCTTTTCCGAGGTAAGCATATAACAATTATGCTTGACAATGAAAAGTACAGCACGTATTTCAAAACAGAAATAACATAAAAGCTGTCTCTGGTTCGCACAAAAAATTCAGATTATTTTAGTAAGCTTACCTGGGTCAGAGACTCACTTTCTGATGCTGCTGATAATCTTTATAATCCAATATCTCAAGACAAATGCACAAAAATCACAATCGACGAAGAATTGAAAAAGTGTTATGTCGATATATCCATAGTCTCACATGGAAATTTCATCAAAATGCTATAACCTGGTTTTCTCATTAGATGTACGGTTAATCTGTACTTGTTTTATCATGACAATGAAAGTTATATTATAGCAAAATGCTAAATGTTTGAAAATATCTCGACAGGTGGCCATGTAAAAAATCGCCAAGACTCTCTATTGTGAATCAGGCACTCGCGAAGGATGTAAAATTTATGCGAGACCATTCCTGGAGCGTGTGTGTAAATTATTGATTATTTTGTAAAATCCCAGCGACTTATATTAATAGAGCATTAATAGTTACCAGACATGCGACATGTTATTAATAGCGGATTGGAATTTGTGTGAAATATATAGAAATCGCTAGCGATTTCAACTCAATCCCATAGTAGTAGACTATAATGAGCGTTTCTAAGCCAAACCCTATTTTGTATGACGACTATTATGATTTAATGGTAGGTCATTGACAGGTAATCAATAATGAAATAGATTTTATTGCCTGAACAAAGTTGTTTTCGTATTTCTTAGACTAACGGGGGTGGGGTGGGCCTGGGGATGGGGTAATCTTGTTTTTTTCCTAATAAAAGAAAAATAGGGTTTTGGCTAAGAAACCTCATTATAGTCTACTACTACATCTAATGTTCAATATCACCTAATGAAAACAACACGGGAATGTTAGAGACGAAGGCGCTTTGGGAGTTAAGGTGAACGATGATGAACATGACTTTTATAACACATCAACAATGAGGAACATGTCAACATCCGAAATACGTTAGGTTGCTTTTCTGTTGACCATGGCAGCTTTTAGAAACTTGATCAGAATATTCACCGCATCTTTTCATTTATTAAAAGGCCTATTTGATCTGCCAAGCGTACGTCTGTGCGCCTTTGGCTCATATGCATGTAGAATGAATGGAAAGAAGTGGCTCGTTGCAGGTGAGAATGATTGCCTTAACAATGTGCCACCATATAAAAGGTCTTATAAGATGATTTCTTTATTGAATACCCGTGATACTTTACCCTAATGAACATTTGATTGGTATTCTACACTTTTTTAAGAGAACTGTCAGATTATTAAAACTTTAATTTCCTTGTCAGACGATAGATAATTTAGTCTGTTTACATTAATTGAAATATACAAGGTTTGACTTTGAATGGAAATCTAGATGTTACAAAACGATGATAATATACTTCATTGATTTCATTTGCATTAGGTCCTTTGATATTCAAGGAGCGTCTAACATGTTCAATCCAAATGACCACACAACAATGCATTAGAAGCTACATAATAAATAAAGAAAATCTAAATTCATGATTGATTGATCATTTGAATTTACGTCGCATGCGGTCATGTGCGACGGATCGAACTTCACACACGAACTTCATCCCGATTAAAATTGTCCTTCGAACATTACTCTGCATTATCAGTTGTTGCCGTCAGTACATATCAACTATCATTACACCAAAAGTACCCGAATTACGTTTGAGTTCAGTGCAAGATACATTATTAAAAGTATACATCGTTAGCAGAAATACGGTCTGCTCTTAACAATTCGCCAACCAAATATCATCCCGGATAAGTGAAATGTGTACCTTATGTCTCCATAGCTATACCTAGTAGTTCTATTTGTACATATGTTACCGAAAAAGTATATATCTTTTGGAGATGTCTCTTAGTGAGTTTATAAGAGAAACCCCGTTTTCGTCCAGATGATTGCAATCTTTTGTCTTTATTGGCCTGACACGTGAGGATAGAACGTCTTACCACCTTGCTGTATATTCCTATTGCCAGAGAGCAAAGCAGATGTAACAGATCTCACATGATTGTGCAATACATTTCAAAGCCGTTGTTTTCTTCACAAGTTTCATGTAAAGAGGATGAACTTTAGCATTCTACTAGGGGTGGAGGTAGGTTGGGAAGAGTAGAGTACACCACCCGCAAAGTTTAAATGTGATGCGTTTGTTTTCATTCTTTTCGGCATCAAGGACATGTATTGTTGTGTTAAATCATCAATGTAGACAAGTTTTTAATTATGGAATAGATATGTCTGAACTCCGCCATTTACACTCTGCTTATATCGCTGTCGTTTTCTCGTTCATGCATATGTGATGCTATGTAATAAACTCCAAAAGTCAAAAATAGAACTACCCGACTTGCTCCTTAAACTGTTATGCAATATCTCCACGTTCGGTATTAAATTTCACTAAAATTCCAGATCCTATATTCTCGAATGTTTTAGAGCACAAAGCCTAAGCTGCATACAAGAGTCCAAAGACTTTATACCATAAAATTTGCATTGTAATACGGTTAAATTATGCAGTGCTGCGGACCTTTTAAACTTTGTTTCCCTAAACAATTTATATGATTCAGATTTTCCCCGAGCAATCGCATTTTGAGTTTGAGCGTAACAATATAATATTTAAAAATAATGAGAGAGAGAGAGAGAGAGAGAGAGAGAGAGAGAGAGAGAGAGAGAGAGAGAGAGTGGGGTGGGGTAGGAGGCACAATGACAGCATTAATATTAATGAATTATATATTTATTTATATATGTCATATATATTGGAGAATTCTAATTTTGTCGTTTGTACCACATTTTTCCAAAAAGAGTATTTGTCTCATCAACTCGGGCTTGGTGCTGACAATACCTGGGACATACTCTGAAGAAAAGTAGGATGCTTTCTATGACATAGCAGGAATAAAAAAGAGGTGTAACGCGGTAAAGATCAGTTTACATTGTGAGGCACTCTAGTAAGGATAATATCTAACACTCGATGTCTAAAACAAGGCATTTTACTTGGTTCTATATTTGGACATAAACATTTTTCAAAGCAGTGTAAGGTATCCTACATTAGTTACCCTATGCAAGATTGTTCCACAAGCCCACTGTTGAGGGTAAAAAAGACGATTTAGTCCAATTTAGCCTGAATTTGCAAGTGACTTAATTATTTGAACGTCCAAGGCTATCGTTTGTTTGGACACAGCTGAGGGAGTAATTCCATAGAGCAGTCCGAGTTTGCATCATTTAAATTTGATATAGTGTTAATGATTTTGTCCCTTTCATCTAGATTGCAGACTTCCCTACCCAGTTTCAAATTCAAGAGATTACCTAATCGTTTAATTTGGAAGTGCTTCAACTATTCTTGCCACTTCTAGCTGTAATGTGTTTCTTTAAATGTATAAACGAACATTTATCCTAGCGAAATATGCATATTCCAAAATAGACCTAATATAAGTTATATACAGATCTGAAACATTATCATGTTCAGTTTGTATTTCAGTCTTAAAATATTGGATATTCGATGATATTCTGCTTTTATAATTGTATAATACTATCAATATAAGACTTTACATTTCATAAAAGTAGTACGCCAAGATGCCGATGAGAATCTACATAAGATCGTTATTTTTAAAACACTTAGATGCATATTTACCACTTTCCTGTTCGTAAAATCATAGCCACCATTTCTTTATTACATTTTAAGAGCTATTTCTTGGTATGCAGTGTTGTTATATAAGTATTCATGAGTAATTCTATTTCTGCAGAATAAAGGGATGAATAATGGAGAGATGATTTATTTGCAAAGAGAAGGACGAGTTAACTCGTACTATAGGCAATATCATTTAAGTAGATTAGAAAAAAGAGAGATGTTTCATAACAGTTTAAAAGATAGAAATATCATTTTCGTAGATTAGAAACGAGAGAGGTCCAAGGACGGATCCTTGTGTAGTTTGAAAACCAGAGATTGCAACATTACGATAATCAATAGATGAATCGACGTAAAATGCTCATTCAAAAAGTTAACCTTTTAGTATTCATTGTATATTCAAAATGTAATATTATTGCTTGTATAAATAAGCAGGGGAGTAGTTTGGTCTATGCCCTAGAACTACGGTTACTTTGTACGAGCCCAATGTAATCTCAATCTACTAAGTTCAACGTCATGATAGCCAATAATAATAAAAGTATTCCGTGATGCCTCCTCCATGACAATTATGTATTTTTGAAACGGTCCCTTAAAACCATAATGTTTAAGCTAGTTTAAGTTACATTCCTAGATGGAGACAAAATATAAACCCTGTAAGTTCCTCTTTTGTTGAGAGTATACATTCTGATATTGAACAGGTACACGAAAATGAGGCTCGCTAGAGATGTATATGCAGAGAATTATTAAGTTATGAAATGCAATTTTATGTAAGTTAAAATACATACTTATACCACAGATGGGTACAAAATATTTTTATTTATGAATTGAAATCGAAGTATAAGAATCTGATGCTGACGTTGTGACATTGCCCAAATCAGCTGGAATCAGCCATTTGAAAAGATGATTAAATCTGAAATGCCCTGAAACAGCATAAATAATAAAAGAATGATGGATACAAAAATATACCAAGAGACACATATAATTTTATATCTTTAATTTTGAATATATGAACAATGCAGTTGTATCGAAGACCATGCACTAAAACTGACACGTATGAAATCGAATATTTGTATTTGTTTTTATTTCGAAGGTAGTTTTTGTACATTATAAATCATATCGACGAAAATCTTTTTCACAGGCGAACAGAAAGTATTTAACATCCAATATTCGTTGATTGAATTTTTTTTTCTATATTTTGTAAAAGTGATTAGGAGAAAAATTACTTTGTCAAACCTGGGATGATAAATCAAGTGTAAATCCATTCAGGGAGAATAAACAATAACCAGATCCTGACAGAAGCAAGTGCAGACAGTGCCCATTATTCCACGTACAGTAGTCTCGTGACATACTCGGCATAGATTATTACAATGAAAATATTCCTTGGAAGTTATTTTTTGCGCTTCAAAAATCACTTTCTGTTAATAACAATAATTGACAAAAGTGTATAAATGAATTTGTGATTGGAATGAAAGTTAAATCACTGGTCTGCTTTACACAGCAGGTTCAGGTTGTAAATTAGAGAAATGGCAGATGCGGCTCGGGATTCAGTGATTAATAATAATCTATTTGCTAATGCAAGTTGCTTAGCTTACATAAACGTGTTTTTTAAAAAAATAGGTTTCTGACTTCAAAGCTATGGAAATATGCATTGTCGTAATTTTATAATGGAATTCTCGAAGATTGATAATGGAGAGCGGCCATTTTAATTAGGGACGTTTTGGAGCACAGTTAATAGTAAAAATAAATTTAGTACCGATGCCCCCCCCCCCATTCCCCCCAAAAGACAAGAGAAATTAATCATAAATTGGTTAGATTCTTTAAATCCTAGATTAATCGGACGGTAAAACAACAAATTTACTATTGTCTACAATCAACTAAATGTAATAGTTGTAGTTAATAGTTGTATGACGTCTCGCACGGGATGTTTACGTAACATGAAACAAATTTGATATTGAATATAATTTTTGGAGACACAGTCAATACATATCAGAATGATTAAATTGCAATATATAGCTCATCCAATTCATTGTTTTATATACTATGTTTGAAGTTTTGGATCAAAAGTAACTTGAAACTTGGGGTTTTTAATACACGGATTAAGCACTGTAAAAAAAAAAAATCAGAGCGAACAAACTTAATTCCTTTGATATAAGTCTGATACATTTATTTTTGGAAACATATTTCACACCTGAGAGGACTGCTTGTATTTGGCTTTTGAATGCGTTTAATACTTAGGATCTCATTAAAACCCTTCACCGGGTGAAAAGTGAACGAAGACCATCACTGTTCCAAAAGACTTGTCGATGCTTGGCGCATGTGACTTAAAACAATACACTGATTGCAATGTGGAGTGCCTCATACACTTTTTACTGAGGCATTTACTTTACATATGATCGTCCATTGCATCTTATCGTATGCCTCATAAGGAGTTTTGGTTTGGCACTTTACAGCACAGGAACACAAGTAGCTTATTTAGTGGAGTAAAATGCCTTGCCCAAGTACACGCCAAGATTCGAACCCGCGCCCTTTCAGGCACGCTAACCACTGAGCTAATGCGGGTCCTAATAATGAGTTAGTTGGATCTAATGTTAAGTCTAGGTATATACAAGCGAAAACGCATATAAAGGTATTGATGTTGGAGTGAATTTTGTTTAAGTTAAAAAGAGTTCTAATTTAATTAATTGTTGCATGGGCTTGTATGTCCAAGTGGTTGTAGCGTTACGTACAGTATTACCCAAAACTGAGTTTGTTCCTAAGAAGTGCAAAATATATTTCCAGCTGGACTGTATGGGACTTAGTTGTCATTTACAGTAGATGTCGAAAACAGAGCACACTAAAAGGATGATATCGAATAATGAACAAGTTTTTGTAACACGGATACAATCCTAAGAAGAGTATATGTGTGTAATTACAAGGGTATTTTATTTATCTTACATTTCTTAAGGATTTGTGGTGACATTATTCTGCTGTCTATGCTGGGCAGAATTTACGTCTATAATTTGTTTATCAATGAAGTTTTAAGCCTCTAGCAATATAAGATATTTAATATTGTGCGCTAAATATCTTAGTTTGGCGACCACAGGTATGAAATCATACAATGCATTTTGTTCCCATAGGATCTCAGTTTGGTTGTAGTCTTTTCTGGACTCCATAAATGTAAAAGTTTGAAATCATTGTTATACTTACCCTTATTATTGATACAATTTCATAATTATATTTTCTTAGAGTAAAGGTTAGCTTTGTCAAGTGTATGTCTCGATGATACCTTTTCGAATGCATGATTTTGTATAAATTCTTCTCGAACATATTCTATTAAATGAAACATGTAAAATAACCTTGGCAATGCACATAGCAACTGACATAACTCTCCCAAGAGAGAAGTTTTTAGTTTCGTTGCAATAATCAGGAGACTGTACAGCTGTTCAAGCTTTTGATCAAGGTACCTATCGTTTCACAATAAGACATTTGGTTAACCTACGAAAACGTTAATGGAATTAACAACAGGTTTACCTCAGTGGGCAAATTGCCGATTCACAGAATATGTTTAGCTGTTGCAAGAGGTCAACTGTACATGATATTAAAGTGGTGGCCCATGCTAATGTACCAACTTACATTCTATTATTATTATTATTGTTATTATTATAGCTTTGTAGTGTATTCTGGTTTTCCTTCTGCATCAATAACCACTTACGACGGATGCTTCAATAAGTTATGATCAAAGAATCAAACGCACATTTCGGAATTGCAAAGTAGATTTGAATGTGTTTCGCACTTACGATTCAATTCACATTAGCATGAAAAGTTCTAGTCTAGATTCATGGTTTAAGTTTGACTTTAAATCAAGGTCCTTTACTCACTGGCATTCCTTTTAACCATCCCAGGCAGGTGACATTCACAGCTTAATAACTCGCGAACATTTTTTAAAAGTCTGCCCCGGTTCTATCAGATAGTGTGGCATTAGTCAGAAGGAGGTAAACCTTTTTACAAGTTTGCATCTGTTCATTTTGACAGCGGCGCATGGGTAGGAGATAAAACCTGAATATAAATCTACATTTGTTCTTTCTGAGAGCTGGACATAATTCAGTAGGAGATAAGAAGAATAAAAGTTTGCATCGGCTCTTTGTGACAGTGGGACATATGTCACTAGGAGATAAACCTGGACATATATCTACATCGGCTTTTTTCTCTGACAGTGGGACATAAGTCAGTAGGAGATAAGCTTGAAAACAAGTTTGCATCGCTCTGGCAGTGGGGCATAAGTCAGTAGGAGGTAAATCTGGTTACAAGTCTGTATCGGTTCTTTCTGACAGTGGGACTATAGCCAGGGCAGATGAACCTGGTAGCTAACAGCAAGTTAGATTGAATTTGTTATCTAAGACTTGTTTTAGGGACGTCTATTTTCTTATCATGATCGCACTCTGAACATCTTTCATTCATATATTGTGTCCTCTCCTTCGTGTTTCGAGGAGTCATCAGCTTTACTTTATATATGATGATCAATTTTATCGCGTTGAATTCTCAATTACAGGAGAGTCAAGATTTCCAGTCGCAGCTTGAACCTGTCTGCAGTCTGCAGGTGCAGAGATTAGCATACATATCTAGTAAAGAAGTTCCTGGCAGCAGCAATCGGTATCGTTCAGACACTTTCGTTCTATGTACAAAATTATTAGCCGATATGCCGCGTCTTCTACTGAAAAATCTCTAAACTGTGGCCTTTAGGCGTATCCAGTAATTTTATGTCACTTTGTTATCATGGCATCTTTTGGCATCGACAGTCAATTTGTGATTAATGTCGTTCTCGTCTACTGCTCGGCAATTACGCCCAAAAGGCGATATGTAGTGTCAGTTAAAAGTTTTATCGGAGGAGTACGTTTTACCACGCACTTGCTGCATGAATAGTCGGAGGTGTTAATTCCGTGTGTTTAAATGTTACCAATCAATGCTGGGTGTAGAGACGGTACTGAGTTCAGCTGTCTGTCTTCGGTCTGTATTAGAAACTTTATTCTATGCAAATTCTAGATAGTGTCTTTATTGTTTTGTCGTATGTAGAACTGAATTTTGGATTAACGGCATTGTTTTGATGAAATCAACTGCATAAGAACGGATCACAGATCTAAATGGATGCTTCAGTTCATATGCTTCCTCATATACTGTGAACTGGATCGTAATGGTCGATCTTTCTTAAGTTTTTATATTTGTGGCAACCAATACAGGCGTATTCATAATCTGCCTTCGAAGAAACGTGTCCTTATTAAACTTTATGTTTGCAACTCTGTAAAATAGGAAGTCACGCTAACAGCATCTTCCAAATGGCGATCATTTTCGTCAGTGCTGACCTAATTAAGGCGACAACACATAATCGTACAATGCAGCGATAAAAAATTCCAATTCATTACTTCAGTTTTTTACATAGACTTTTTAAACAGCCCCCATCCCACCCCTAAAGATGTTACAAACGATAAGGATATTAAAACAGAAAGCTCCCTTTATTCAAGAATTACAATTGATTGAGTGAAATCAACTTATACGTACACTTTACTCATTAAACTTTCATTTTCGTCCAATACTACTGTTATTCTATCAATGTTACCCTTAATTCTGTTTTTCTTTTCCAATTTTGCACTCTTACTTTCTTCCCTTTTATCCCATTGTCAACATTTTAATATGAATATTATCTATATTGGCATATACTGATAACTGCATTGTTTCTGTACTAAATATACTCAATGTTCTCTGATCACCGTTGTCTGTACATTATGCTACGATCGACCTCTACCCGCAGCTGTCATACATTTATATTTTAAAAGACTAA
>JAECUM010016377.1:0-28291 GCA_016617855.1 Megalonaias nervosa
CTCATGTGGATCCATTTGCATCAATTCTTTTCCAGTCCTTTTTTATTAATATTATGTTGTTTCCATTTGATTTCAACGTGGAGGGAAAAGCAGCAAGGATTGGATGGGATCCCCCTCAGTGGTTATATTATTGTTTTATTTTACAGGGGAAGGACAAGTGCAGTAAAAGATTTATTCCCCGGTCGCAGTTAGTTTTTATTTTACTTTGGATGTATAGTAACCATAAACAGTTTACCGGGACTAAATCGTTTTCAGCAGGATCCAATTTTTGGTTAATCGTCCTAAAATACTATTTCTCGAGGTGCCCCGCCCCCATCCCTGCTTCTCCCTGTGTGGTCAACAAGTTTAAATCTGACCTCTGTCCGCGTGGGTCCGAGTCTCTGGCTCGGCCAATGTATGTATGTGAGAAAGTTTTCCAGTAGCTTCCCGTGAGTCTATGGTTCGTACCAGGGTTTTTCCGTAGTCTTCCTCCACGATTTATACTTGCCGCCATATCAAGCCTATTCTGCGCTAAAAATATGGCGTTAAACCCAGAGCAACAACACCAGATAGAACAGCGTTATCTTTCAGACCAATAAACATGGATTATGCCAGGAAGGAGGAAAAGATAAAGTATAAATCACATTAATATGTGTTTTATGTCGGTATGTTTCAGTTTCCGTTAAAGAGAAGCTGTTACTATACAACGGGTTTGATTTGCTTTCCGTTGCTTCTTTTGGGGTACAGCAGCACAACAAGGTGATCCAGTACCTAAACAAATGGAGTATAGTGCCATGCACCATGTGATCTAGTACCTAAACAACTGGAGTATAGTGCCATGCACCATAAAACCCACAAAATAGCCGAGGTTGGTTGCTCCCATGATAGGATTCATACTAGCACTTTTTCGATCGCTAGTCCGGGAGATTCCTCTACTATATATTAGAGGATGTCACTGTAGACCGGGGAGAGGGCTGTGTTAAATGGGGTCGAACGATTTGAGAGCCGAACGGGAATTTAACATAGGTGCCATGTTGACTCATATATGTTTTGCAACAGTGGTTATCAGAATAAAAGCGAGCACAGCAATGTTACTTTCTAGTAGACCATGCATTATTTAACACCCCAACATTTAACATCAAATAATCTAGACACACTGAATGGATAACGATTATGCATGGGAAATTCCACTCGTAATACCGGTGACAAAGACACAGTCCTTGTCAAATCTGTAGCCGCACTTAACACTTAACACTTGCATCAAAATTTAAAGAACTGCTGCCCAATTATGAAAAGGAACTTTTCCAAGCCAATCTACTTGACTAGGAATCGTGAGGTCTGAGTGCTAGGCAAGAGGTTACAGTGTTCATCTCACTGCCTTTATAATTGCCTTGTTGGGCGCAGCAAGCAAGCGGGAAGGTTTATTAACAATTTATCACTGAAACGAAATTGGGTGAAATTTATAAACGAGGCAACTTATCATCAATGGCATTTTCGAGCTTTTATGGCCAGAGGTATAACGCATATATGAACTATTATATACCGTTATATCACTTTGATTTATCATATTAATGTTTATGTTTCTGTACCATATGAATCTGCATATTATTATATCAGTATGTACATATCTACCGCTTTATTGCATTATGTAGTTTTAATCTAAAACGTTCTAGCCAGCACTAAGTAAGAACCCGGAAAATGTACTCCACCCATGATGAATGTAAAATGGTCGAGTTCCCCATGGACCATGTTTAACCATCCTTGCCGAATCCCCTTTGTACATACGAATAACTAACATGTTACTTCCTGGAGCATAGTATGTCGGGTCTCCGGAGTACAGCCAAAGTTTTAAATCTTCGTTTATCTTCAACGCTGTTTCAAGACTTCTTGACTCCCCAAGAATGTGCGAAAAGAATACGTACGTTCCACCGACGGGGGCTACAAATTTTCCATCTGTCGGATTGTAGGCACTTCCTTCGTTGTGAATAACATCACTGAATACAATAGTGTCCCAGGGATTAATGTCTTGTATTGTAGGCGATATTCGAGCGGAAAATGATACACGGAGATTTACTTGCTTTTCAATCCTGATAGTTTCAGACCATGGACTTGTAATGTTTCTTGTACAGACTATGGCGCTCCTCTCAAACAGCAGCTGGACTTATTGATGCCATGGCTTTGACAAACATTTACATAGCTTGGATTTAGTTGACAAACTTGATTTGAAACACCATCGATATATGCATTCATCTGGTTTCTAGCAGTTGAGGCGGAACTATTCAGCTCGTTTTGTTTTCTTTCCATATGATGCAATTCAGATCGTACGCTCGTTAAAGATTTCTCTGTGGATGATTTGTACAGCATGAGTTCATTCACATGATCAGAAGCTGTTCTTAGATCTAATTGCAAATCTTCTTGTTTTGACCTAAGGTCACTAACTATTTTCTCCGTATGTTTTCTCCATTGCTTTTCTTCGCCGAATGCTTTTTTAAGGACGATGATGTTATGTCGTAGATCATTGTTTTCATTTTGAAGACGAGTGTTGTCATTTCTCGAAATTTGATTCTGATAGTTCGCATTATGAACGTCTTTTCGCAATTGTTCGATTATACTTTGCTGGGCCTTTAAATCTGCTCTTAAAATATCCGTCTCATCGGGACTTTTTGTATGACTGTTTGCGAACTTTTGTTCTTGTAACTGATGAACAGTACTTTGAAGTTCTATTCTCAGTCTCCGTTCAGTGTCCAGATCTCTCCGTAGAACCAGCATATCAGATGCAAACCTTAGGTCCACCATGTCCAACCTCTTCCTCAGGCTTTCCAACTCAGAGGGTTCAGCTGTCACATGTACACAATCAATGGCCATCGCCATAATGGCGAAACACAGATGCCACAATCCCCTCATATCCTTGCATTATAGCTCAGCTGTAATTGATAGAATCAAAAATATAATAACGTGTTATCATTTATGATAGGTCCAATTACAATTCAATATGTTAGTTTGATGCAAGTTTATCAACGCAGTACTCCAGGAAGAGCTACATAAAAAAGAAAGGCTGACACTTTATGTACTCTGTTTTAAATATTCATTATTTATCTTGTAGAAAGATTAAGTATTTTGGTTGATTGATTGGCCTAGTTTGTATCGTTAAAATACACTAAATACAGGCGACACTTTAAAGCCACGGGAACTACGTAAATCTGCAGTGACGTAATGTTACGACATTATTGTCACAAAATTATTTAACAGAAAAGAAGTAAAACCAACAAGTTTTATAAAACTTAACAAGCAATTTAATTATCAAACTTGAAAATCTGAGAGGAACTGAATCATAGCTAGTCCTTATAAAGGTCTATGAAAGTTCTAAATGAATGTGAAGTTCTTATAAATTTCAATACCGTAAATGTACTGGTCCTCCAAGAATGGTAAGGTTGTCAAGATGGCGTTGTCCAGAATTCCTCCAAATAATATATAACAGTTCCAGAATAATATTATGGTCCAAATAATGAGCACTTTCTATTTCCACTGAACTGTCCAAGCAAATGTTTTTCAGATCGAATAATATCTAACTACAACATATAACACGTCTGCAGACTTACAACAGGAACACAAGAAGTGTGAAAGACTCAAAATATCGGAATGAATCTGATTGCTTAACTTTCTCTTTATATACACCTTATTTTGCGACTGTACTTCGCAATAGACCCACATGACAACATATATTGATTTTACGTCGAATTAAGCATATTCAATTAACCTAGCACAACCAATGGGAGGCCACAAAATTATTCCTGAAACATCGTTGTCTCATCAGTCACTGAGAAACTAAGCCATAGGCGCCATTTTAAGTCTTATCAGAAAGATATGTGTGTGTGATTTTGGATTTTTAACGTAGTTTTAACAAGTTTCCAGTCATATCGCTACGATTTCTGCAGTGTGGCAGTTTATAGTGATGTCTAGCACTGGGCATCATGCCGCAGACATGTAGCATGATGTCGCACCCAGTCACATATTCCAAACAGGCCGACCAGCCCTAATAATGAACTCTTAATCCTGAGCGCCAAGCGAGGCAGCTGATGGTACCAGTTTTGTAAGTCTTTGGTATGACACAGCCGCGGTTCGAACCCGCGACCTCCCGCATCCGAGGCGGACGCTCTTACCACTAGGCCACCTAGCGGTGCATTAGTTTGATTATTATTACTAATTGTCAACACATACGTAAACATCTATTTATAAATCATATGTACTGACCAGTGGCCTAGTGTCGGAGTACCACAACGGTAGCAGACCCTGGCTGATCCATCAACACAGCCTATTAGTTGGGAACCAGGCACTCTAACCGCTGAGGAGCCACTGCGGATCCTGCCTCCATTGATCGCCTCTAACAATATGCAGGAGAGCCGATCTAGCCTATTCCACGCCCGAGTGTCAGCAAAGGGGTGGGAATCAAGTGGGGTTTGGTGGGCTTTTACTCAGGTATAGCTTACAAGGTAGTCAGTATTGAATCGATGCTGAGGATACAGAACCTAGACTAGAAATGAAAAGAAATATTGCGATTCACTGCATCCATTATGATCTATCTTATATAACGTTTTGTTTTAATTTTCATATAGTTACTCCATCTGGTATTGAGAGTATTCTATCGCTAGTGATCAGCACGAGATCCGAAGAAACAGAAGAAGTGTCAGCCCTTATCGCTACACGCAGGAATGTAGAATTGGAAGTAAATTTAAACGCTGTGCATCAGGAGAAGGAAGAAGCTGCGACTGAGACCCATGGCAATGTCTTTGAAGCAGCAGTAGAACCAGGGTAGGATTGTCAGTCAAGTGCTCTCGAATGGTCCTGGCCAGCGTACCAGGGACTCTGTACTAAACCAATACGCGATGCACAACAGCTCATTCTCCTCATGACTACAGTGGAGAAACAAACAGAAGCTGAAGTATCGCCGGTCACACATGAAGACCTCTTGATGGGAATCTGCACTAAGTACGCTTTACAATGGATGCCAGTTGCCACTACACTGTTCAACACGTTTACAAGCCCATAGATTCACGAGACCAGAAGTGCAATCCAGACATGTATTCACAGAGCGAATCACTACTTCAGGATCACACGCAGACAAGGACGTTGTGTGCAACACTCACACTTTTCACAGACCAGCTGCATCTACCAATCGCTCATGAACCCACCATCGAATGTTGCTTCGCCCATCGATGACATTCCGCACGTGCCTCACGTTTCGCATGTCAAAGCACCAGGTATGACAGATTTTAGCCTAATACCTGGTTTGCCATGAACTCTTCAACACGGTGCTCTTCAAGTTCGACCGTAGAGAGAACTACAGAGCATGGAAGTCCACATTCACAAACTCCATCAGAGAGGAACCTGATTTATTGTCAAAATGGATAGGACCTGAGTCCTCAGAACGTGTAAAGATGGAACAGGTCAGTACATATGAATAACCCTGCAATAGGTCTGAAGACGATATTGGATTGACTGGATGAGTGTTACGGACCCCCAGAGGTCATTGAAAACTCGCTCTTCGAGGCATTAGAGAAATTTATATAGATTTCTAACAAAGATAATCAAAAACTACGAGCTCTTGGAGAACTGTTAATGAAACTCGAGTTTGGCAAAGCGGAGCCATACCTGCCAGGTCTCAGTTATTTAGACACCGCTCTTAGAGTAAACCCCATTGTGGAAAAACTGCCACACAGTTTACAAAAGAAACGGATCTCGCAAGGATCAATATATAAGGAGGAAAATATAGTCTCATTTCCATATTTCTCATTCTTTTTCAAAGTTTATTCGTGATCTGGCTAAAACAAAGAACGATCCAAGCTTCGAATTCAGTGCATCAGGCGCATCGAGTTCAAATGTTTCAAGTCTGACACAAGACAATCTATCTCTGTACACCAGACAGAAGTGTCTTCTACTACGTCCACCACACCTACCACTTCAAATTGCAAGGTCGAGGATCCCAACAAACAATGCCCATTGCACAAGAAGCCTCACCTCCTTAAGAAAAGGCGTGGCTTTGGAGAGAAATCATTTCGACAAATCACATTGCTAGAAATTGTAAATCGACCGTTAATTGTACAGAGTGTGAGAGCGATAAATATACGACCATTCTACATCCAGATACTCATACATCCATCCACCCTGACTCAATGCACGACGGAAAGGAGAAAGGAATAATGTCACACCTTTAATCACTTCCAAATGCACTGGGTTTGTGTGCTCTAACATATGCAGAGTGAGAGTGTACGCGAAAGGACAGCTTGACAAAGCAGGGAACACGTACACCATCCTGGACTATCAAAATATTAGATTGTTGACTAGGTTAGAGTTATTTGATTTATTCGACGCATGTGGAAACGTTTCTCCATACACACTCGAGACGTGTGCAGAACGGATGAAGGCTATAAGGAGATAGAGAATGGTGACGGCAGTACAAAGCTATCTCTTCCCACAGTGCCTGAATGTAGCCAGATACTGGACAATAGGAGCAAGATCCCGACACCCTATGCGGCGAGTCATCACCTTCATATGCGGATCGTTGTCAACCATATATCACCATTAGATCAAGATGCGCAGATTCTGCGTTTACTCGGTAGAGATATATTGAGAGTGCACAAGGTTCGCGAGCAGCACAACGGTCCTTTCGACGCTTCCTACGCACAAAAACTTGACCTTGGATAGATTATAGTAGGTGACATCTGCATGAGAAAAGCGTGTAAACCTGTCAGTGTCAGAGAATTTGCTAAATGAGTTCTAGAGAACGGGTGCATTTCTTTTTTCAGACTATGTCCGAAACGTGTCTTCGTGAAAGAGAGAATCAACAACAACGAAAAACAAAATGGTACTACTCAAGCCTACAATGAAGTTTCCACACTAGAGAGGTGGTCCTGCACATGCAGTTTGTAACAAAAAACCCAAACAAACAAAGAACGACAATAAACCGGCCCCTTCGACTAAGACAAGGAGTTCATGGAAATAATGGACAAAGGATGCTTCAAGGGTAAATCAAACGGCTTGGTAGCTTCGCTCCCTTTTCGTATGTCAAAACGTCGACTTCCTAACAACAAACCACAGGCAGTCACTCGATTTGCGTCGCCACGCCATACCTTGGAAAGGAAACCAGAGACAAAGCACTATTTCGTGGCATTCATGGAAAGGATGAAAGAAGGTGAATCTGCTGGTATCTACCGACCTTTGTGGTGTACCACCCATTCACAGAAACCAAATCAAATCAGACTGGTATTTGACTAAAGTGTTCCAAGTCAGGACCTCTCACTGAATGATGTTCTTCTTACCGGTCTAGACCTAACCAACAGCCTCGTAGGAGTGCTAATCCGTTTCAGGAAGGAGCCTGTTGCTATAACAACCGACATCCAGCATATGTTCCATTGTTTTGAAGTTCAAGCTGACGACAGAAATTACTTAAGATTCATGTGGTACCGTAACAATGACATCAGCAATGAGGTCGTCGAATTCAGGATGAAAATACATATCCTCAGTAACAGTTCATCACCTGCAGTGGCCACATACGGACTTCGAAGGGCCAGGCAGGAGGGAGAATACGAATATGGTACTAATGCGAGACGGTTCGTAGAAAAAGACTTCTATGTAGACGATGGACTTAAATCAATGCCTACAGATGCGGAGGCTATCGATCTGCTTAACGGAACGCAGGAATGTTATCCATCTCTAATCTGAGGTTCCACAAAATTGCCTTAACGCGCCGAGATAATGAAGGCATTCCCATCAAATGACCACGCAATGGATACAAAGAATTTTGATCCCGGTGTCGATACACCACTTATTCAACCTAGTCTTGGGCTAAACTGTGTCCTCGAGACGGACACATTCACCTTCCAGGTGTCAGTTGATGAAAAACAGTACAACCGACGAAACGTCCTGTCAACTGCGAACAACCTTTACGATTCACTCGGGTTCTTAGCGACAGTCGCCATCCGAGGGAGGTTATTACTTCGAGAGCTTTCTTCAGAGGCAAGACACTGGGATACTACACTACCCAAAACAAAACCTTCAGGAACGGGAGAGGTGGAAGGATTCTCTGCAGGCTCTCGAACAGCTCCTGATTCCACGTACTTACACCCCAAAGTCTGTCTCTGCAGCACGGAGCCGAGAAATATGTATCTTCTCAGATGCCTCAACAAAAACCATGTCAGCAGTCACTTAATTAAAAACCCACAGATACAAAAGGAATGCACCACTTGGGGTCAGAAAATCTAAGATGACGCCGCAACCCGAACAAACTATTCCTCGACTAGAGCCATGTGGAGCCCTATTGGCAGCATAAATAGCGGAACTGGTTTTAGGTCATAAGGATATAAAACTCGACGTCATCAAGTTCTACACGGACAGCAAGGTAGTGTTGGTGTACATACACAAGCAAACCAGACAATTATATGTTTACATCAGCAACAGGGTGGAAGGTATCAGGAAGTCAACGCAACCAGAGCAATGACATGTTACTACTGACAGAAAGCCCACAGACCACACTGCTAGATTTGATCAAGCAGCTCATCTGACGTCCACAACATATGTTATTGCCAGCATTCCTGCTACATGACGACAATATGCCGCCGGCTGCGGCAGACCCTTTCGACTTTTTGGACCCTGGATCAAACACAGAAATTCGTCCACAGGTCACAATCCTTGATACTAGTTATACATCTGAAACCAACTTGGTTCACACCGCTTCAATCGCTTTCAGACTGGGCATCGCTCATACAAGCTGTAGCTCATCTTATCCACATCCTGTCATCACGCATCTAATGACGGATCATGCAGTTGTCGTAGCTAGCACCACTGTGCAAGACCACGCACCATCGATGAGCTCATCTGGGCAAAGAAAAGCATCATCTGCGCGTACAGCATGAATCATACTTAGAGGAAATTATGTGCATAAACAAGAAAGCAGATATTCCTGAAGGTAACTACTTAGAACGTTGGACCCTACGATCGGAGAGTATGGCATGATAAAGATCGGTGGTCGTCATTACAAAGCCCAGTGAGACAGGCCTGAGAGAAATCCTCTCATCATTCTAGATCGCCATCACATCAACACTTTGCTTGTGCACCACTATCATGAGCAGGTCAAACAACAGTGTCGTCACTTTACATAAAGATCGGTCAGATTGGCAGGGTTAAGGGTCGTCGATGCAAAGAGGTGTATTACCAATGTAATCCACAAGTGCATCAAATGCTGTAGACTACGAGGGTGAATGGGGGAACAAAAGAGGGCAGACCTGCCAGCCCACCGACTTAGCACAGATCCCCCTTTCGCCTATGTTGGACTCGACCTCTTTGGACCATGGATGGTGACCTCATTTCGGACAAGGGGAGGACACCCGAACAACAAACGGTGGGCGGTGCTATTCACATGCATGAGTATTCTTGCCATTCCAATTAAAGTCATCGAATCGATGGACACTTCGAGCTTTATAAACGTCCTTCAGAGGTTCTTCTCAAACTGAAGGTCCTGCTAAACAGCTGATTTCTGATTGCGGAATCAATTTCCTTGTACATTGTAAGGAGCTAAAGATCAACACAACTGACTTTGATAGCATCAGCGTTGGGAAATACCCATGTGGCCAGGGCTGCACATGGGTTTCAATCAACTTCACTCTTCACACATGTGGGAAGCCTGGGAACGTATGATTGGGGTAACTCGTCGCATCTTAGATTCCATGCTTTTGGATATTGGGCCCACTCAACTCTCACATGAAGTCCTCAGAAGTTTCAGCTAACGTTAAAGCAAGACCTCTGATTCCTGTGTCTACTGACCAAGAGCCGCCACTCATTCTGACTTCCAATGTGCTTCTTACTCAGAAGGTTTCCTCACCTTTATAAACCCCAGTGGAGATAAGTGCAAAGCCTTGCCAATACCTTTTTGGGCCTATGGAGGCGCGAATATCTAGCAAAGCTTCAGAGTCGCCGTCAATGGCAGTCCAACAGACCGGACATCGAAGAAGATCTCGTTTTACTGAAAGACAAACAAGTCGGGCGAAACTTGTGGCCAATGAGTCTTATCCTTAAAACTGTTCCCAGCAGATTCGACACGGGGAGTGTTCTGTCTTATACAATGTTTTGTTTTAATTTTCATATTGTTAAGCCATCTGGTGTTGAGAGTATGCTATCTGTTTCCGCAGTGAAAGTCATTTGATTGCTAATGGTAAGCACGAGATTCAGTCCTCCATTTCTGTAAAACCAGGGAGCTCATTTTGAACTCCAGCGTTTTCTAGTTCTGTCCGCTCCCGTTGCAGCATGGAAAATTATATCTATGAGTACTTATTAATGTGACTACACTAGATTCTTTGGACACAATTATTAATTTAGTAAATTTGTATTGTACTGTTTAATTATCAGTGAATTTCTTGTGGCGTGAATAAGGACACATTCAGTAGAAAACCATTCAAATGTGAAGTTTGCCATTCAAAAGCGATGTTGTGCATTTCAGATAGCAAGAACAGAAGCCCTTCGGGCATTTGTTGTAACACAATTAGTTTCGTTAGATGGTTAATTGTAGCGTGTTTAATGACATGAAATGATGACTCAAGACTGCAGTAGATAAGTATAAATATGTAATTGTTAATATATAGCATCATACGCAAATGTGTATATTTTGTGTTCTAGTTTAAAGGTATACACGCTGCTTACTGTCGCATGAATGTGTAAATATACATTCCCTCAGTATCCAAAGGTGTATTGAATTGATAATTTCTACAATCGGGCTACAACAGGCTTGACACAAGTATCCGGTAGGTGAAAACATTTGACTTAACCAGGTCTTAACCTTCATCTTGCTTTACAGGAGTCTAATTTCGTCATCATAGAATTTCTCAAACTTAATCTTGGAAAATCTTTGGAATATATCTCAACATGCTATTGATTATAAATATTTAGTTTTAAAACAAAAATAGCAGGTTATAAAGATTGTCTTCGCTATCAAAGATAAAGGTCTCAAAGGATAATAACTTAGTCAATCACCTACTCGAATGAGTCAGACAGCGCGGTTTGATTGGTTCAATGCCAGTGATGACGTCAGTGTGAAATTATAAATACTGTATCTCCTTTTCATTTCTTTCAGGTTACACTGCTTTTGGTTATACAACAGACTGTGTTCAGTTTATATGGAGAGTTTTGATAAATTCTACTAGATTCTAAGGAGCATTCTTGTCTTCGTATGTTTCGTTGGAAATGTGTTGAGCAATCTGTTTAGTTGAATTGTGTTACGAGCGACGAGGACAGAATAAATAGTCTGTATAAACTTTTATTAAACTGTGTTGTGTCGCTTATTGTTTGTCCTAAACCATTAAAGTCGTACAGCTCTTGAATACTACTTCTCACGTCATCCGGATTTATGTACAAGGAATATGCAAATGAAGAAAAGATATTGTGTAAATTACACTAATCTGTGTTCTTTCACTTTCCGTTAACAGAGAAGAGATTAACATTTTATTTGCAAATAAGCCGCTCACTTAAAATGGAGAGGACGGGTTAGTGCTTTTCCCCTGATTATTCATGTACAAAAGATTAAACAGCAACGTATTTACAAGGTTGACAATGTTATGTTATAAAGAGAACAGATCGTGTGAGTTACTCTAATCCGTGGTTTTTCATTGATATCTTTCATTTCCCTTTAAAGAGAAGATGCCACTATACAGCAGTTTAAGTCTTCCTTGCGTTGAATGTTGAAAAGTATGACATCATATGACATTCCTGTACGAGGGCAGATCGTCATCTTATACTACACTGTTACTATGGCGCCATGTTAAATTCCAGTTTGGTACTTTAAGTCTCTTAACACAGCCCCTCCTCCTCCCCCTTTTGTGACTAAAGTAACATGCTCTCTCTCTCTCTCTCTCTCTCTCTCTCTCTATATATATATATATATATATATATATATATATATATGTGTGTGTGTGTGTGTGTGTGTATCTTTGTGTGTGTGTGTGTGTGTGTGTGTGTGTGTGTGTGTGTGATGCAATATAACTTTGAAATTAGTATGAATCGAGCTTTGTACCTAGAATATTAGGGAAGAAATAAAGTGACACATCTCCGTCGATATTTTAGGATATGAAAGCATATAGAACTAAACAACGCTGGTTCTAGATCGACTTTGATCGTAAGTGTATCTGATAAATTTGATAGAATATATATCTCTTCAGTATAAATATAACCTGATAATACATTGCTATATTACAAAGAACATTTAAGACCAATGGCTACTTACCCCTCCAGATAGCGAGGAAACCTTGGACTTACATAGAAACCAATTATTTTTGGCACGTAATAGGATCACATGTCCGGATGTTCGAATTGTGAGGAAAGGAAATTAGGGTCACATAGCATCACAGTTAATTTGATATCCGGTACTTGACTGTAGTGGGCTGTCATACGATATCATACGATACATAATCTTCTCTCTCTCACTCACAGAAACTTGAAATATATTGTATCCTGTACTGTAAAGAACATAATTGCTTCTGCTGAGTTGTGTATATATATATATATATATATATATATATATATATATATATATATATATATATATATATATATATACACACACATGTCGATATATGGGGACCAATATCACCGTGAGGACGTATGATAATACGACATTACGAAAATGTCACCATGGGAACTAAGCTAGAATAACTTTAGTGATAGAACTATGGGAATGTATGGACAGTTAACAATAACCATCACTGTGAGGACCTATAGAAGTGTGATAATCTCAGAATTGCCTTTTTGGTCACTGAACTAGGTCACAGCCTTTATCGCCCATGCATTGTGCTCCTATTGGTAAAAGTGCCACATGTTATGTGCATTCCGTACACTATAGTCAGTGAAAGTGAAGTGACCAAACATGAATAGAGTCTGTTGACATATATCAGTATACATACACAGCTGCAATTATCACACTACTCTGGTAGTCATGACTGTTCATTGTTTTTTGCACTTCTATTGTTACGACTCTATAGTCTTAAACTAAGTATCGGAAACGAGTAAAACCCAACAAGTTTTGTAAACTTCAATAAACAATTGATTTCATTAAAATACAAGGTGACAATTTTGAAAAGAACTTAAAGTGTTCTGAATTAAATCCCAAAAAGTCCTACAAGTTCTTTCTCAAGTCCCAAAGTATAGAGTATTCCGAATGAATTTCAGTGGTGTTCCGAATGTATTCCAGTTTCGAATGTGCTGATATGCCAGTAGTCTCAACTGTACTAATGTGTCAACAGTTTTGATATATCGTAATGATATAATCCAGGTCCTTAAGTGAATTCACAATAATGCCAAAAAGGGATTTAGTCCGAAAATAGTGTTCACATTGTAATTTCAATGGATAATTTAAATAACTAAATCCTCTGAAATTAAAACCTGCACACAACAGTAAGGCCGTTTGAACACTGGATGTTAAGATAGAAATGAGTAATACTGATGTAAACAACATTTATATACAAAAACTAAGTCACAATAACAGAGCCATGATGAGGGTAATTTTCCCATCAAATTTGAAAATAATTTTCTTCTAGAACATTCTTAATTTCTTTCTAGAACATTCTTAATTTCTAAAACAAACTAGACCTTGAACTCAATATCTGCAAACCTTTTACCTCCAATTAATAATAATCTTATTATATAATCTAAACTCATAGAGAAATATTAGCTATGTAATATATTGGTTATAAAATTAGAAGGCATTAGTCAGGTAGGCCCTAAAATTCAATTACTGACCAAGGTCAATCACACAATATAGATATACATAACATATAATCATGGAGAAAGCCAACATACAATAGAAATTAAACGTACATATCAAGCAATATAGTACTTTCATACACGTGAAATTGTATCTGCAATTGAATTACATACTTTGCATTTCCAGTTCTGTCAATGCAGTCATCGATTCTTGACATTAGAAATGAATCTGTTCTGGTGACACTACTCACTTTTCTATAATCTCTGCACATGCGGAAAGTATTGTCTGGTTTCGGTACTAGAATACACGGTGAACTCCAGTTACTTTTACTCGGTTCTGTGAAATCGTTCAACAGCAAATATTGAATTTTCTTTTTCAAACATTCCTGTTCAAGATACTTCATCCTGCAAGGATGCTGTTCATTGATGTAGAATCTGCTATTTGAACGTCATGCTATATTAATTTGTTCGTGTTGAAACATCTGGACACAAGTAGTCATATTCACATGATAGCTGTTTTAGTTAATTATTCATTCTTTTGTTGTGACTGTTGATGTGAACATTTCTGATCGCGATTATTCAAGATTTCGGAATTCCGAAAATTGATCATAACAAAGTCACTACAGTCCGACTGCATTACATCGCTCACATCCTAGTGTTTAGTTGGATAGGTACAACTACATTGAATGAATGACTAAAAGGGCTATCTTTATTAACATCCTCATTTAACGTATGTATATGGCAAAGTTGTTTCTGTTTTTACCTCCTGGGAGTGTGAATGATATAATTCAAGTCACTTACTTTCTTTTCAACTGTAAGGATCATAATATTTAGCATAAATAGGATCTTGAGGTATGGGAAAGAAAGCCAGAACTTTATGCCAGAACTTTATTACCAGGCTGAAAACTTTTTTCCTTTCTATTTCTGTCATACCTTATTTTCATTTTTCACTGAGTAGAATGGGGATTGGCTCTTGCTACTTCACAAACACTTTGAAAACTTATATTTGAAATCACAAATATAGTGAAGAAGATTATTTTCTGAATCTTCGGTCTAAGCAGTTACTCTTTAAATAATTATTTTTGGTCCACGGATAGTTTGTCCAAAATTGGCTCAAAAAGGACTCAAACCTAATGATTCTTGAAGTGATTTCCCAACAGCAAACAACAGTCAATGAACACCTTCGTCCCAATCGTTTCCTGTGTTAAGCAATGTGCCCATATTCTGCAAAGTTTGGTGAAATATTTCTAAAGCCCCTTGACTTTCAATGTGATAGGCAGAAGACTTAAACTGTTGGAAGCCTAATTCATGCATAATGTGCTAGAAAATTCCAGACGTACAATTTGACTCTTGATCAAATTGGACCGATTTGGGAAGGCCAAAGAGTGTAAAAAAAAATAAAAAAAAAAAAATAAAATTTCTCAAAGATTTACTATGGTTTTAGTTTTAATATTCCTCATAGAAATTGCTTCTCGGAATCTTATGGACACACACATAATCGGCAACAAATATTGGTGCCTGAATTGGTGTTAGGTAAGGGCCGAAAACACAATATATCATTATACTGCTGAATGGTTCGTCAAATGCGGGAATAGGTTGCAAATGAGCCTTAGGTATCTTTCGATTGAGTTTTCCTACCGTTCTTCAAGTGGGACAAGATCTACAGTATTTGGAAACATCTCTTTTAATTAGTGGCCAATAAACATGATCCAAGATCTTTTGATATGACCTATTGACTCCTAATTGACCAGCCAAGGAAGTTTCATGAGTAAGACTAAGAATTTTCAATGGATATGACAAAGGAATAATAATGTAATAGCTCACTGACAACTCATCAACGGGTACCTCAGGTGGTCTCCATTTTCTCATAAGGACAGCATTTTTAACAAAATAATAAAAGATACTTGTGTGGCTTCATTTTCACTAATAGTTCTCCTAAACAAACATATGTCAGGATCTTGTTCCTGTTAGACAATGAGTGATTGTCTTTTATCACTCTGATAAGAATAAAGAAAATGAGTAGTAAAAAGTAGATCGCTGTGATCAATAACTCTTGCTTAATAAATCCCAAGAGCAAACTTGACCTCATCAAAAGACTGACCAAAAAGACTGACCAATATATGTGTCAGCTAAAGGAATATTTTCCTGGTCAACAACATCCTCTAGAGCTGATTTTGCCATAGCGCTGGTAACTGCACGAGCTGGGTATACACGAGGGATTTCATTCTCAATAGTATCGACTTTCTGATTCAAACAAAGCTTGTCAGTTACAAGTGGATTAACAACAAACGTATCTAAAGCTAGGTCACTGGCTAGTAATAAATGAATATCCTTGATGGCTAAAGATGTTACTGTTCCCATTGTCACGGTTCCTGAGACTTAGTCTGATGACAAATTTACACAATGGAGAGGAACATTAATAAAGCCAGTCTGCTCCCTGAATTAGAACACTTTCACTAAAAGAAGACTTCTCAGCTGAAGGCAAATTACGTGATAATACAATATGAGAAGCTCAAGTGTCCCTTAATATTTTATTAGATATAGGCTTGGCAGAATCGCCAACAATTGAAACAGCATTTCGAGATGAATGGTTTATATTTATCCATAATAACATCAGACTGGTGTTTGTCTGACCCACAAAATGTATTGCTTTCAATACTTGACCATGACCTTGATCTCTTAAAACTAAGAGCATTGGGATTAGTTCTGTATTGTTTGTTTATTTTTCAATCTGTAGCCATCGGAAACTGTGTGCTTTTTTTCTTGCAATATATGCAAGTAGGAAGAAATAAGGATTTCTGATTATTATTATTATTATCAGAAGTTTAATTCCTAAAAGTTGTGCCAGACTGACATTTTGAATTACTCCTATAAGACTGAGATAGATTTTTTTTTTACCAAAGAACTGCTGCGAGGAAGACCTACTAACAAAAGAAATTTTGTGAGTCAAGGAATATACATTAGTTATACGAGCAGCATTTTCCAAAGCTTCTACCTATTGCTCATCACAGAGGACTTCACGTCACTATGGACGCAATTCTTGAACTCTTCAACAATATAAACTGAACTGTCTGAGGTTATCGTAGTCTTGACCAACCTTCTTTTCTGAGCACCACCTATCAAACAGTTGCTTTTTTCTCTTACAAATTTGGCATGGGTTTGTCCAGTTTCTTTATTTATAGTTCCAAAACCTTTGTCCACATGCCCCAGAAACCAACTCATAACCCTTCAAAATTATTCCTTAATCACATCATTATCAGCACTTGTTGTAGTGACAGTGAAATGCCACTTTGCCAATAAGTACACTTTGTAATAATAGAGTCGAATGCTCTCTTCGCCATTCGAATTTTCAGCAAATTTGTCAAGATAAGAAAGATACTTTCCTGCTTCTTTTTCTTTAAATTTGGGTAGTAACTTAATAGGTCTGAAAAAATCAAAATTTAATCTTGTATGTAAAAGAGAAGAGTGCTTCTAGCTATCCAGTTTTAATTTATTCAGTCTAAATTACATTTCTCTTTCTTCTTTATGCATATGCATTTCTATTCTTTTTCTCTTTGCATTTGCACTTGCATTTGCATATCTTCTCTTTAATAGCACTTCATGTAAATAAACCAGTCATGTGATCACCATTTTGCTTACATTTAAAACAAGTAATTTAAGACTTAAAATAAATAAAATATTACAAAAAAATTAAACATAGTAAATATGTATCTCAAACAATGCAGGCGCAAACATGGCTTGGGTCAAGTATATATATATATATATATATATATATATATATATATATATATATATATATATATATATATTAGAGAAATTTTAATATATGATTTCAAACTTTATATGAATAATTGCTATTCATTATAAGTGACACAAGATTTATTAAAACATTATTAGAAATTAAAAATATTATGCAAAAATGAGAGAAAAGAAATTACAGTACATTCAAGTACCAATTTCGATTTTCTTCCTGTACAGGATGGCATAGTATTTTCTCTGTAGAGCTGTTGGGCCAGACCATTTCGATATTGCAGTAATGAATGTCTATTATTACCTATGAACTTTGACATATTGTACAGAAGGTCGCTATGAGTTTCCTACTTACATAGTTAAAAGCAATTAAGAGAACACATTTTGTTTGTTACTTTCATTTTTCACATGTGCATGGTTGGTTTGTTTTTGCAATATTTTTGACGATGGCGAAATTTTCAAAGCATAATAAAAAATGTCTCTTTTCTATTATTACCGTACCAGTTATGTATGAAAAGAGAGCTCTATCATTTCCCTTTTAGCTTTGTATGCATTTAACCGAGGTATCTCCCTTCCGCAAAGTATCTGAACGAGTTACATGCGGGACTTTGGTTGTGTGGATTAGAAACATGAAGTTTTCGGTCATTCAGGTCAGCCGTTTTTTTTTTAAAAAAGAAAAAATAATAGTAAAAGAACCACTCCGTCTTTTCGAACAGTTTAGTTGCAGAACAATATAAGCAGGGTGTAAAATTTTATTGAGGCAGTTTTCATTTATTAAATTCGTTTGATAGTTTAGATACAAGAAGTGGAAAATGAGCAAACATTGTCCTTCGACTACGCTTTTTGCAAGCCGAGGCGGACACTTTACAGTACCTTCTCTGACAACCACCATTCCCTCATGGAAAGTGCAGTTCAAACAGTTGTCCAAGATAAAGTAATGTTCAATCAAAATGAATAATAAGCATAGGCATTCAAACTTGGACCATTCTAACACCAGCTGTATGTAGTATAATCTAAACTGGATACAACCATCACGTTTTATTACTGTACATGCAACATTATCAATTGACAAATAATCTGACCTGGAGAGTGAAAAGAAGGACAGTGTGGCCTACTTTGGCCTTGGCAAATAGAGTCATGACTGTACACATAACACTGCAAGAGAAGCTGAGCTAAATGCAAAATCTTAACATAATCACGGACTTGGACATCCTTTTGCCCATGGTGAATGGTACCCTCCAATATAGATGCACATATGAAGTTTCATTATTGTACATACAACATTGTCAGAGATGAGCTAATTGCGAAAAGCTAATGGAATCAATAGAGTGCAAAAAGTAGGTCGCTGTGACTCTTTTGCCCATGGTGAGCTGTACACTTAAATATGAATTGACTGCCAACATCAAGTTTCATGACTTAATCCATCCATTATTCCTTCCTTTCTGGATGTCTGTGTGTCCAATATGTCCATTCCCCTTGTAACCTTAACAATATCGGCACAAAATGATAGTCTAATCATACTGAATACGACGTTGCACACGATGAGTAGATGACTGCGCAGCTTCGAATCTTGACTCAACTCCTGGAGGATGGCGGGGAGGGGTGCTTAAAGGTCCCATTTTCGCAGGTAACCTGAATTCTATCTACACTGATTTAGGGAAAGCGATATTATGTGGCAAGTTGTTTCAAGAAAATAGGTAGGTGACAACAACAGTTTCAAATCCAAAATATAGCTCACGGTTGGGGGCTAGTATAGGTCGATTTCGGGTGTGAGTAAGAAAAGACAAGTATTTATAACGGGTTTCATTCCTAAGAAAAATTTGTTGAAAAATATGCACGTGATATAGATTTAGATGGACTTTAAGCTATGTATGTATATGTACCTCATTTGCCACTTTTAACTTACTACATACTTACTTATTTTGGCCGATAAGTACTTCCAGTTGAGGTGAAATGTATGACGGAGACAAGTTGCTGAAAACAATAGAATAAATTACTCATCTACTTGTCCTGAGTGAGTCACGTGATACATTTGGATTCATCATTGCCTAGTGGAAATTTTCTGGCAAATGTTTTATAAAACTCTAGATATTCCCAAAATATTTACATTCCATTAACTGTTGCAACAATTCCTATACAATTATCAGTTAATACTACTTTTTTCTAAGCCAATTTTCATATCGTGTGTCAACCGTTCATGAAGAGATATATTTATGAAAGATAAGTTTGAGCTGTTTTCACTATTTTTTGAGGAGTATAGAAAGTAATTACTGATAATACAGGAATATATCAAGTTTGGTACATTAATATGTACAGAACTGTATGCAGTGAATTCAGTAAATTCATTGACAAGGCAATTGGTTTCTAAATTACACTCTGATGAGTGTAATTAAGAATTATTCTCGCCCTGTAGTAAATGAGATTAAGATCTGGCGTGCTGGACAGGTTGCCTGCTTTGCGGTGACCTTTTACAACTTTCGGTGGGGACATGTATGGATATATTATTCATTTATCTTCCTGTTTGTTTATATCACCCACAGCAGCAGGGAGGGTGAACCCTACAAATTTTGGAGCAAGTTATTTTTTAAAATACCTGTAAGGCTTCCTAAGAAAATGAAAATACAAGGTCACCGAAGCCTCTAACCGACCGATCTCTCTCTCTCTCTCTCTCTCTCTCTCTCTCTTTTTAATTGGTGCTTGTATTTTTGCGTTCTCGTTTACCTAACAGTTTGTCGTCTAGATGTGTACCGTGAACGGTCCCTTACTAAGTATACATGATCCACGCTATTGGCTGATCAGGTCAAGTGCGGTGTTGTGCGTGTCAACAGGGGCGACAACTCCTGCGGCCTTAACGAGTATGTGGATATCAACACCGCTAAATACAACCAGAATATTGTACTTATCTCTGATCACTTTAGGTATTTGCGTAACTAAATTATTATTATATCAATAATAACACTAACCATGGAATTTCATACATCTAAACTAGCTCGACAGCGACTAGAGGCAATTAAAAAATATCTTCCAGTCCGTGATTTTGTCAAACAAAAATTACAAGCGCGTCAGGAGTCTCAGGTGAAATTTACAGAAGGTGCAGAAAAAGTTATTTAAACCGGTTACAAAGGCTACCATAAGAGTTACGAAGGCTACCAAAGGTCTTCTTTCCACTTTAGAGCAAACCGCTGAAGCAACTGGAAAACGAACTAAACATACAAAAAAAGATTTTAAGAGAACTTCCAGGTGAAATAGCTGCTGTTCAACCAGTGCGAGAAATACTTGAAGTTATTGACAAAGCTCGTGCTGAAATAGGTGATGTAAAGGATCGTATACCAGAACCTGATCCAGAACAAGAAAGAGTTAAAACTGCGCCGATTGATAAATTTACCGAAAATAGTATTACTGATATGAGGAACGACAAAAACATAAAACAATTAGCTGTGAATACCGTGAGAAGTTTTAATAGGAAAGAACAATTTCTGAAGCCCGAGTACGCTAAGGATAATATAAGTCGCGAGATCTGGTTTAAATGGATACTTCGCATTTACCACAACATCGATCAAGCCCGAAATGATGATTTAAAATATATTAAGTTTATCGATGAGATAGAAAACTCTCTTGCATGGTTACAACAACAACCATAAAAACAACAATCACAAAAACAAAAACAAAAACAACCACAAAAACAACAATCACAGCAACCAGGCAAAACAACAAGTGAGGAAGAAGAAGAATGGCAAGATATAAGTTCTACCCCCGGGTGCCACTGGAAGTGGTATCGCCACTCCTGGTACAAGTACCAGGGGAAGTGGTCTTATTAGTCCATGCCCAATAACGTCCTTGCCGATGTTGAACGACTAGAAATTCTGATTGGCGGAAAACGAGCCGTAATAATTCCCCAGAAATCATTAATAAAGCAGCTGCTATTTGTCAGAGATTATTTACAGGCGATATCATGGATATTAATGTTTATCGGTCCCTCATTGATGAAATCGTTGATGATTATCGCAGTGATTGAGGGTATACAATTAGATAAGTGGCAAGAAAATAAGATGATCATACATAATGCTCAACGTGGACCGATCATGATCAGGGTGATAAATTCACGATTACCAACATACAAAGATCTACGGATATGACTCGGTGATGTTTTTCAGTGTCTATTCAGAAGGATAGCCCCAAAAGCAATACCGATTGTAAAGCAACTGGGAATGAAAGCTGTTGACGTTGTTCGTGATAAAGGTATTGGCGCTGTTGGTGATGTTGCTAGTAAAGCATTCTCAGCAACCAAGGACAGACTAGCACGATTAATATGCAGACCGCCAGCGGTCCGACTTCAACCAGTAAACCTGGTAAGCACCGAAGTTATGCCAGCAAATATTAGTAAAATAATAAATCAAGCTGCAAATAAAACGCTAGCAGAGTTGGCTGGTGTAACCCTATCAGAAAAAGAAAAAACATAACTGCTAGTCTAATAGCAGGAAGTGGTCTTAGTGTTAGACGATAATGAATTAATAATAAAGATGTTTACGCGTGTATCTGATCCCGCATTTGACATCGACGCACCAGTCCTCAAAGATGAATTGGTGCGTGATTATCAATATTATTCTTATGACGCACGAGGGCCAATCAGCGTGGGCGAACTGAGCTGCAAGTTCAGGATACAAGCAAATATTTCTTACCCACTGAAGCATTTAATGAAGTAGAAAGTGAAATTCTAAAAACATAATACTGAATATAGAGCTGATGTTAGGGTTGGTCTTGTTAATAATGACATTATGGCTTTGTTTGACAGTGCTACGAATATCATCGACGGAAGAAATATTGAATCAATTAAGAAAGACGTCGACATTGCCACGACAATATTGGGTCTAGCAAGACTTTCCGATGATTATTCAAGATCAGCTGGTCCGTCAGTGATGTTTGTGAAGGATACTTCTGACTACCCTAACAACATACAGTATGATATAAGAAGACCAAAAAAAACAAAAAAACATACTGCTGCTGGGGACGACGCAGATGTGGTTCCGGTGGTTCATGGTGCTAATCCAGAATTCAACTTAGGATTCGCAGCGCGTCAATCAATGCAGAAAGATGGAAATAGAAGATTTTCATGTGCAATTCCACTGTCACATATCTTTGGATTTTGCAGAAATGTCAGAAAGGTTATTTTGGAGCCAAGCATACAGCTGTACTTGTAAGAAAGGCTACCGACGATGATGCAATCGGGCGACCTGTGGTGATGCTGGTAGAGTAATATTGACAAAACTTTCGTTGTGTATGCCAACAATGATACCATCACTTGCTGAAGAACAACGGTTGCTCTCTTTTATGTATTCGGGTGGTAAATCAACATTGTCATGGTTGACGGTGACACAGATAGTATTCAGAGTACCACTAATGGTTTATTCACATGGTAGATGGCATCACAGCAACGTGTCTCTGCACTATGGCATATGTTTGTTACTTTCCAAGATACTGCACGAGTAAACTCACAAACACATAATATAATGATATTTGACAAACTTGGTATTACTGAAGTTTCACTGAGAATAAATGGACATCAAGAACCATCCAAAGATATATTATTGATTTTTGATAACAATCATGCAGCACGTGCAGATCATCGTTTGATGACATTCATGGGACGCGATCAAAATATTGATTCTGGTTTACAAATATCACAACTAGATTTTACAACGCTGTATCCGATTTATTACTTTTCGCTGGAACACCTGGATTTATTTAGACAATCTGTCGTTGATATACACTTTCGAGCTCGTGTGGCAAGAGGAGCTATTGCTAATTACAGAGCAATAGCTGTTATACTCTCAGACAGAACAATGTTGCTTGAAGGTGTTGGTGGACGAATGAGAATCATTGACGCCCCAGTAGAAAACATGTAATTAAATCGTCTGTGATGTTATAATGTCATATCATCATGTTAGTGTCAGTCTAACTCCTGGTCAGATTAAAAAGCTACAATCAACTTCAAAAAGGAACTGTGGAATAAAAATATTTCTGAAATCAGAGCAGATCGCAGGTTGACCAAATAAACTATCACTGACAGAGCGTCAAATCAGGCGCCTCAATGACGCCAAACGATCAGCGACTGGTTTACGACTTAATCTTTCTGCGGGTACCATTAAAGACGCAGTCAAGACGGGTGGTATATTTCCATTTCTTGCAGCTATACCAGCGTTGATAGCCGCTGAAGCCCCAGCTGTTGCAAAAGCAGCGACACTTGGTGCTGTTGGAACTGCCGCTGGGATGGCATTAAAGGAAGCTACAGGCCAAGGACTAAATACTTCCAATAAAAAATTCGATCCGTTCACGGATTGGGTCCAAGAATGCCAGGAACCCTTCATTCATGGTACGGTCAATCCACGGGGAAAGGTCTAAGACTGCCCGGAACACATCGTTGATACTTCCCATGTCCAATTTTGATTTACTTGATGCTGCTAAAAAATTAAACATCAAAACTTCAGAGGTGTTTTTATGCATGATCAATTACCAAAACAACCAAACCGTGTTGAAACCGGTATCATTAATCTTGATGGAAGTTTTGGTCCAGATACTCATTTGGGTTGCATACGCGATTGATCCACGTGGAGTTATTTATTTTGATTCGTATGGGTTGGTGCCACCGAAGAAAGTTTTAAAATATGTCGGCGGACTTAAAAACATTCCTATCTGGTACTGAACATTACCAACACAGACAATAACTGATCCGCCAATCTGTGGCCGTGAAGAAATTGCTGTACTCGACGCTGTGTCATCGTCAACGACGTCGCCTCATAAAGTCGTGCAAGAGTATACCACCAGACAGTATAGCCATCCACCGTCGTTTTAAACAGGCCTTAGTGAATATACAATGGTAGATATTTACGGAAGATCTTCTCGGAGTTTCAGACCTCAAGGTGAATTATCCAAGTATGCAACTCTTGACCAGGTCAATGATGAGCTCGCTAATCTTTTGCGTCTCATAAATGTCGACCAAAATGAAGTTGTTGTTTTTCAGGATCAACAAGGACGATTAAAGACGAGCAATATCCCGTTGACAGATATTATTCTGCTAGTTCCAGATGCGACCGAAGGTAACTTTGCGGTATTTACTAAAAACGGTAAAATTAAAAACTCGGAGGAATCGATTTTAACACTCATGGGAGAGATTGCTGGACGAATCAGAAGAACTGGAGATATCATGTACGGTGATCTCAGCATGAGCAGAAATAGAATTATCAATGTGAGAGAACCAAAATCAGATGATGATGTGGCAATAAAAAGATACGTAGACAGCAACAACACCACGATCAGAACTTAGATCAATGATCGTTCACTATCCGCCCGTGATACAGTGGCTGGTTCTCTCAATATGGCTAATAACAAAATTAATGGTCTTAGAGAACCGGAATCAAACGATGACACTGCAACGAAGAAATACGTCGACAATAGCAACATCCCGATGGTGACCTCGTTAATGACAATCAATGATGGAATGACCACATTTAGATCTGAAGTTGCTACTTACGTAGCCGCGATTATAAATTTTCGTAGAAACACAAATATAGCCATTAATGAATTTTTTGGGAGTCCAGCTATCATCGACATTAAACTCTCTGACATAAAACAAATTACTGATGACGTAGTATATACAGTAGTGTTTTTATAGGCATTATGGGAACTACTAAATAAATCCATCAAACATCGCGCTAAGGTTACCGGTATATACATATTTTCAGCACTCGGCGTTACAACATTTACGATATCTACCACAATTTCACGGCGTTCTCCAGTCCTGACTCCGTCTGAATTTATGTTAGTGATATTGGATCAAAACGACGAGGGAACATTTGTGGTGGAAAAAAAAGGACCTCGGCGTGCTGAACTATTGGTGTCTTGAATTAGTCGCTAAACTACCACCTACTTAAAATATCTAACGAACCAATCGATTAACTTTGTTGTAGCACAACATTATAGATACCAGCAAGCGTGTTTGTTACAGACCCAACTGAAAAATATCATTGATGAGTATACAGTAAAAAGAAACCTACCGCGGCAATGTCGTGTTACTGACATAATTGTATATTCTGCATCCGCCGTAGTCGCTGAAACAGCAACTTTAATCGGATCATTATCAGCCACGTACATAATAGCACCAGTAATAGGAATTTAGGAATTGATGTTGCAGCTATAACTGGTGTTGCTGGTATTCTTAAGATCGTCGCAAAAAAGATATCTACGTGTTCGGCTGATAAATTACACGAGTATACAACGTTGCTATCAGCGTCAACACACGCGCACACCAAATTATCATCGCTGATATCATCAGGGCTCAACGATGGAATAATATCAGATCAGGAATTCGCAGAAATTATTAAACTGGAAACCAAACCACTTTGTCTCCTGAAAAAGATCCCTGATTTAAATCAGGAAGTAAATAATAATGTCACAAGAATTGCTAGAACACATCGTCGCTAAATACAACACCACCAACGACCACGACATCAGCAAGCTCGACCAATCCCGAGTTCAATATTAGTTTTCCAGCGGCAATTACATCCAAGGAAATAGCATTAGCACAATTGCGAGTATATTACAGCTGGCCAAATATTAGATCAAAGTCGTTCGGTGTGTTACAAACAAATAATTCATTAGTGTTTTCTTATAAAAATAAATCTGATGGAACCCCCTATTGGCAAGTTGGTATTCCTACGGGCAATTATGAAATAGAACAGATCAATAGTGAATTCCAACGCAGGATTAAATCTGTCGCAGGTAAAGAATCCAAAATCGCTATAATGGTTCATGAGCCAAAATTATCAGCCGCGATAGAAATATCAACGCCAGATTATGCCGTCGATATATATCAGTCGTCGATCCGAACTGTGTTAAGATGGCCAGAAGTGCCACCGCCAGCACCACAAGAACCACCGCAGCCTCAACGATCTGATTATGTGTCAGACAAACGCGCGTATTGGGGAAGAACTCCAACTTATGAGAATTCTCGGCTGTGGAGAGCAATAAAATGCTAAAGTTACTTTAATGTTTTCGGAGTTAATATCACTCCGGACGGCAAAGCTTTCCCCGTTAAAATGATATGGGAGTTCTACTCCAATAGTCTATATTATACCGAAGATGATATCAAAGCATTATTCGATGAAATTAATCGCGAGCACAAACTAATGAACGACAAACTACACCAGTTATTCATCCAGTATATAGACGAGTATCCACCCGTTGACGATTATCTGAGGAAGGATATCATCAAACAAATACAATGTCTGAACCATGTTGCATCGGACCTCGAGACTGTTAATCAAATAATTATACGGGCGGTAATTAAATCTAAAGGTGAATCTATCAGTTTGCTTGATGGCACTAAACACCAACATAAACAATTATTCCTGAACAAATATTCGTTGTCAGAGGCAGATCTGCCAAAATTTAAACTTCCAGGACTTAACATCGACGAACTTAAGAAAAAACGTCAACGATATCATCTATGAATACTATCCCAAAATCCTTGCAACATGGAGAAAAATATCCCCTCTTCCAGATATTCTCAAATATGTCAATGATCCAGACGGAAGTGGTTGTCATATATTAACAGGTATTGTAAATATCACACCAACAATCTCAGTCAATCTTGTAGGTGATGCAATCGATGGCATCTATCAACTAGATCTAGAAAGATCTAGACAAGTACAGCAGGGATATATCTTATATTCATTCACCCTTGAAGTCCCCGGATTTTTAATTGTGTCAGTACCTGTTAATTCGGTTTACGTACGATATCATAATCCGCCATTATCACGGATAAATTTCAGACTTACTGACCAAAGTGGACAATTGCTTGATTTCAGAAATAAAGTTCTGACAATAAGTTTGTATGTGCGTTCGTGAGTTCGTAGAACTTCAACGTCGAGATCGTAACCCGACTGATTTTTTTGAAATATCTTCTCAAACTAAATCATACAAATGAATATAATGCATGGAATAATTGCAGAGATAGAAAAACTAAACCATGCACAACAATTGATGGTGTGTTAATATTGTCTAAACAAACTTCGTAGTAAGATTCTCTATGATGTAATCGATATAGTAAAAATTTTCAATAGAAAAATAAATAAATAAATAAATAAATCTGAATAAAAGTAAATATTATTCAGTGTTACAACTTTCACCCGTGACATTCATAATCCCTCTTGACGTACGTCAAGGACTCTGTCAGGGATAAAGTCAAGAACTCCGTCAGGGTGTTCACAATCGAACATAAAGTTTTTCAATTGTTTTACATGTGAACTCACAATCTTTTTAGTTTCGTATTCGCGTGATAACTCGTATCTAACTTTCTCAATCGCCTGTGAGAGTGAAACTAATTTCCGGATGTTTTTATCATCATCGACATAAGGTAACGATTGTTTCATTACTTGTTTGAGTAATTTAATAAACCCGTATTCGGCTGGTAGTGGGTATCTTCGTCGTATTTCCGTTCTTGTAATATTTCAAAATCATTTGTGATTTTTTTCAGGATCCAATTGATCAGAAAGTTCTATATCATCATCATTTAATTTTTTAACCTCAGAAATAATTGCATTAATATTTTCGGAATTCATTATATAACAAATATTTGTTTAAAATAAAAACAAAAAATAGATAGTAAGAATGACAAGCAATTTGCGAGACCACGGATTATTCTTACTGTTATATATTTGAAACAATATTATGAAGTTACCTATAGCAGACGACTTTACCTGGATAACGGGCAATCTACTTGCGATCACCAAAACAGGGCATACTGAATGAATCACAATGTTACGAT